>CM076582.1:1609665660-1609768609 GCA_034641835.2 Pinus albicaulis | reverse complement strand
CTCATTTCTAAACATATTTTCCTAACTAAAATCCCATTTTACTTAGGAAAATTATGCATTATTTCATAAAAAACCCTCAAAATCACATTTTATTCTAAGTCTAAGTGATGAAGTGATTATAATGCAATTTGCTTTTAAATCTTCACTTTCTTAGTTATATTAATGTATTTTGAGTTTACATTGTCCCTTTGTCATATTAACATTGATTTTATGTATTAAATCCTTACAAAAATAACCTTCTCCTATTATATATAACTCCTTTTTATATAATATCCCCAAAAACCCATTAATAAATTTTAGCCAAAGTTATTTATTCCCACATGTTTAAATAAAAAAACCCACTTTATGCCCCCTTTGGCTAAATATATCATAATATTAAATTTTGCCCCCTATGGTAATTAGATTAATCTGATTTAATTATCATATAATAAAAGTATATTGAAAAAATAATTAAAACATGTTTTATTACGTGTTTTAATACAAAAATAATTCTTCCCCTGTGTATTTTAATCCCCCGACTCCCTTTCCCAAGGTTAAAACTATAAACCCTTTGTAAAATCCCCAATACCTCCCTTAACCGCTAACCTTGGTTAAATCATTTCCCGATCACTTTCCTGCATTTTTATAAACAAATTGATTAATCCTCATGATTAATTAACTCCGCCAATCAGATTTCCCCCGATGAGATTAATTAACGTTTAATTGCATCGGGCCCTCCATATTAAATCCCCGTCACTTCCACATCCCCATCGTCGTTCGATCAACCCATCTGAGATCAACGGTTATTAATGATATCGCTAGCCATCCGCGTCCGAACAATAACGCGCAATGGCCCGGCGGTTTTCAAACAGTGCCATGCCACGCATCAATCATTCTATGGAATCGCTCGCCCTCCGCCCAAAACCACTTTTCCCCAAAAGCGGTGCGATGGAAACCGCATACCGCTTGCCTCTCGTGACTCATCCTCCGTACCTGCTGACGTCATCCATTAAATAAATAAATAAAAACCCGTCACCCTTTGGACTTTGTGAATAAAACAATTTTTCCCGTGTCATTTTCATTATTCTGTGAATGGCCAAAGTCTCATGCAGAGAATTTCAAAAACAAACTGTCAAGCGCCATCAACTGTATTTTGCTGAAGACAATTGCATACCAGTAATCCAGAGTTCGTACGCCATAGCCTGTACCTATTTAATCACTATTCATCTCCCAAAAAACAGGTATTCACCCCAATTCCCGTTAAAACTCTGTGAAATCCTAGCTTTTGTTTTAAATTTCGCACGAAAGACAGAAACAGAGTTCAATTTGGTCTTGTTCAATCACCAGAATTGTAAATTGCATTCCCAAAACTTGTAATTGTGTTTGTTCTTCACAAAAACACGAAATTCATTTCTGAATCCACAAGAACCAGAAATGGAGGTTCCAGTGACTCTGAACGTCGCACCTTTGAATGCCCCTCACGGAGATTTAGACTATCTGCCCCTAGCAGATAGAGATTTTCAAATTAAATACCTCATTCTTAGTGATAATCCTCTTTGAACCTTTTGTCGCTGCAGAGATAACTTTATAAACGGTTCTGATATTATTGGATTATGGGAATCCAATCTCGCCATGTATCTTCTCCTCTCAGTCCATATTTTTCCTGAGTTAATTCATTACTGCCATGCAAACTATGACCCCAATCAAAGAGCAATTTTGTCCCTGAGTCAGAACATCCTTTTCCCAATCACTACTCAGTCGATAAATGAAATGCTGCAATTTCAACCTGGTCAAGCCCTCGCTCCCCTGTCCATGGGAGAATTACTTGAAAAGTCTGCCAATTTGTCCCATGAAGAGTTAAATCACATTTTTCAAACCTTCATGTTACCAGAGCATCAGCCCAAAGGCCCTCCCCCCTATGGTTATACTTTTTTCACTGATGTGGGCAGGCTTATTCTGAATATGATATCCTTTATCATGGGTTTCAACACTAGTGAATATTTTGATCAATTAACCCTAGTATTGTTGTCTATATTTACCCCTAGACAGTTCCCTGCTGTCAAGTATGATTTTGCATCCTACATTGCTGATAAAATCCATGATCAGTTCATGAGATTTCAGAATGAAAAAGTGTTCAAATATTCTTCTGTTATGTATCATCTTATGATTTATTACCAATCAGAAATTTTCCCTTTCCATGTTCAGAAACTTGATACCAAAGGAAATCCTAGGTCTGTGATATTTTGGTCTGCCATCACCCATAATTCCTCTTATTCTCCTTACTCCTATAATGAGTTTATTGACCTATTTGTACACCCTGCAACCACTTTGTTAACAGGAGTTTCCCCTCCTAGAGTCAATAATGAAATCAAGAAAATTCTACAGCTCTCAAAACAATATAGGGTAGGTGACTAGTACTTGTATCAAAATCACACTGAGATCAGAATATATGGATGTGAATTGTGCCCATTCAAGTTGCCCAAATATGTCCCCATGAGACTCTTTGCACTAGAGTATTTCAGGCAGATGATTAACTCAGATATAGTTCATTTCTGCAATGCAAAGAAAAAGGCTCAACTCAGGATCAAAATTCAATTAGGTCCCTTTGTTTGTAACTCTAGAGATGCTGGAAAGGAAGCAGAAAGAATCTTAGAAGAATATCTCAGATTACAAAAAAAAAATTATTGGGTGCCTTATGACCCAAATAGCTTTATCTGTGATAGAAGAATGAAAAATAAACTATCACCATACATTCATCACAAAATTCCAGAAATTGAACAATATGCCAATATGGATGAATGGATGGAAGGAACATTGGTAGAACAGGATAGTGAGCAAGTCAATGTTGAAAATGTAATGAAATACCTTGAGAAAATACTTGACCTAGACTCTTTTGGACAGGTGCAGATACCAGGTATTGGTCCTTCTTCTGCAGGGACTTCTCAGCAAAATTTACAGGAGATCAGTGCATTGGCCACAGTACAATCTAAAGGAAAAGAAAAGGAGCCTGACATACAAGTATTTGAAAAATTCACAATGACAAAGCAACCTGAGACTTCTAAAGAACAGGGTCAAGTAAAAATTCCTCCTATTCAGATCAATGAGCCAGAAATTTCAATTTTACAAACTCCTATCAATATATAAAAAGGCAAGAAGAGAGATGCTGAAGTTGCTACCCTTGTTGGTGGATCTTCAAAACAGCCTCATGCTAAAAGACAAAAATTAAATCCTCTTCCAGAAGTAGATTTTGTTCAGGAAATTCCCGATAGCCAGAGAGAAGATTTGGATAGTCAAAAAACAGGTACAGTCAGTGGAGCATCCACTACTTTACAGAGAAAAGAGCTGCAAAAGCAACAGAGTGTTGAAATATCTTCTTTCAAACCACCAGTTAAAGATGCAGAAGATATAAAGAGAACCTTTATCAATATAAAAGCCAGGAATGATCCACTAAGACTCCAGGTTTACAATCAGTATTTGAAGATGGCTCCTAAGAATCAAGAAATATTGATGTCATCTTATGACATTCAGCAGGGCAAAATGATAATGAGTCACTTCAAACCAAAAGTGCAGTAGCCTCAAACAGCTGCAGATTATATTAGAAAAAAATTTTAAGTCTTAGCAAAGGATATTCATCCTTTAGATCAGATTGAGTTACATAAGCAGACTGGTGAAATGATCTATTCTACTCTGACCGATAAAGCAATGGCAACTCAGAAGTTGCAGGATTCTTTGGAGAACACTAATGTACAATTGCAGCTTGAAAAAGCCTCTTCTCAGGCCAAAGACAACAGGATAAAGACATTGGAGGAAATAAACATTGGATTGGGTCACAATCCTAAAGATGTCAAAGGTATAGAGGCCCTAATCAAGAAAAAAGATGATGATATTGCAGCTTTGAGAAAGCAGTTGAAATTTCCAGCTTCAAGACATCCACAAACTGAAGAGATGATAAAGAAAAATTCTGAAGAAGAAATGATGGACTTTCTTTTGAAACTGAATGAGCAACTAAATGAAACAGAAAAAGAGCTTGAACAGGCATTAAAGAACAAGCAGTCTACTATTCCAGCATCAACAACAGAGGCAATTACAGGTACAGGTACATCCACAACAGGTTAGCCAACAGAGCTATCACAGGTAAATACTTCCAATTTGAGTTTTGAAGAATTAATAAAGTCAATGAATGAATTGAAACTTCAAGTAACAGAACTCCAACACACAAAGTTACAGCTTACTAATTTAGAACAAAGATATGATCTCTCAAAAATGAGTGTTGTTGATAAAACAAGAGAGGTCAAAAGATTAGAAAAATTGGTTAAAGCATTGGAAAAGGATCTCACATTGGAGAAACCTTTAAAGGAAATAAATGAAATTCTTTGGGACAACATTATCCAAACAATAAAGGATGTCTAGTCTTCAATTCAGATTATGTATGAACAGAATGATTTAGTCAAATTGGCTATAGAAGAAGTTCAAAGTACAAGAGAAGAATTGGAAAATAAGCCTGAGGAAGCCAATCAACTCATACAGTTTCTAAACACTCAAACCATACACCAACTTGCAGAACTTGGTATTCAGGACAGAACCGGAACAATTTTGGAAATAAAAAGAGTTTTTACTAAGAGAACCCTTATGCAGAATCTAGAACGAAGGTGCTCAGATATGCAACAAGAAATCATTGCCTTCAGAGAAAGATTTGATATTTTGTTGAAAAAAGGATTGCTCAATCCTATAGTTTCAGAGGATAAGCTAATGGACCTTGAAAGCTATGTTGAAAAATTGGACAAGTATGCTGACAATGAGGCCAATTCTTCAACCAGTACATCAGAAGCAGCATTGCCAACAGGAAAAAATCTTCATGACAGATTGGAAAAATTATTTTATCTTGAGCATGAAGTAAAGCATTTGTTTCCAATTCAGCCTACCTTTTTTAGATATATTGAGGCTGATGAAACATTGAGAAAAATTCAACAGACCAGAATACCAGAAGATAAATGGTGGGAAGAACTGTTGGAACTTTTGTAAAATTTATCCTTATATGAAATTTTGCCTATTTACTTTGATTTTATCACATCCTGTCACAAGCCTAAATGTTTTATGATTCTCCAAAGACTCTTGGAAAATAATGCTTTCCAAAAATTATGAATATTCTTTAGTATCTAACGAATCATGTGATTTTTGGCTTGGAAATCCATTTCCATTTTACTATAGGGATGCCTCCTTTTCTTTTCCTTTCCTTCTAGATAAAATGAAAGCATTTTTTTATAATATTTCCCAAGATACCAACAAGAATATAAGCTAGGGAATGCCAATATCCTGGTATGGACACTACTAAGGTTAATGTGCCACCCAAGGATAACCATATTGTGATTATTTTTCCCACTTTTTGATATGGAAAGAACCAATCTCCATACCTATAGTCATTAAATCTTAACCTAAATCCCAAGTATTTGAAATGGGTGCACTTGGTTGATTGTTTTTTCTAACATATCTTCCAAATCATTGAAAGTGATGGTAGACTTGAGTAGGTTTACTTATATTCCAAATGAAACCCAAAATGATTTTAGAGCTCTAATGAGTCTTCACATACTAGTCCTATCTACTATATCCTGCAATAAATAGGATAACATCATCCACCAATAGAAGGTGCGTAGACAATAGCATATGTAAATGTGTGAGTGATCAAAATAGTAGCATTTCTTAATTTGTTTAGGCATGTATCTCTTGTTTTTCATCTTCCATATTAAAAAACTAATCACGGATTTGGGTGTTGATGCCATGTATATTCTAAATGGATTGGTACTATCCATACCTTTCCAGATGCCCCCACACCTACGACCTGGTAAATTTTATTTTTTTAACATACTAGTTAAATAAATATTGTTATAATATATTTTCTAATCTCTCTCTCTCTCTCTCTCTCTCTCTCTCTCTCTCTCTCTATATATATATATATATATATATATATATATATATAGATATATATATATATAATTTTATATATATATATATATATATATATATATATATATATATATATATATATATATATATATATATATATATATATAGATATATATATATATAATTTGTTTTATTCTAAGTCATAGGCATAGCTACTGTAACTTTAACACCCAATTACTACAACTAGATACAAGCAATAGTTTTATGTAACCATTGTTGCAACCTTAAGTTACTGTTGTTGTTCCATTACTCAAATAAAATAATTCTCGTATAAAGGTTGTTGTCGTGTCTCTATGCGTAAACTTCAATATTTACAAGGACTTGTTATGTATAATGATCTCTTAATATATATACTTTCTTTCATATATAATATTTTTTATTCTAAGTCGCGGATATCGTATCCCCAAGCCACAACTCCTACAACCTCAAGCCATAGTTGGCGCAACTTTAACGCATAGTTACTACAAATAGATACAAGAAAATGTTCTATGGAACCATTGTTACAACCTTAAGTTACAGCTATTTTTCCCTTATTCAAATAAAATAATTCCCGTATAAAGATTGTTACCGTGTATCGATGCCTCAACTTCAATATTGACAAGTATTTTTCAGGTATAATAATCTCTTAATATATATATATATATATATATATAATGTGTTTTATTCTAAGTCGCAAATGTTGCATCCCCAAGTCACAATTTCTGCAACCTCAAGCCACAGTTGTTGCAACTTTAATCCATAGTTACTGCAGTCGGATACAAGTAATTGTTTTATGGAACCATTGTTGCAACCTTAAGTTACAACTACTATTCCCTTACTCAAGTAAAATAATTCTCGTATAAACGTTTTTGTCATGTATTTGTGCCTCGGCTTCAATATTTATAAGGACTTGTTAGGTATAATGGTCTCTTAATTCCCCATTGTTTTCAAAGTGAATATGGTTGATTGTAAATCCCACCATTTTCCTCTCACCATACTTTCCAATATCTTATAAATTAGTTGCGGGGAAGGGATTATGTCACTCTTTGAACTTCCACATAATCCAGAAATTTAATTCAACATTTAAAATTCCTGCAAGTTTTTTTTGTAGACGGCCGCAGCCATATTTCTGTACAGGATTGTATTTAAACACAACAACCAACATTAACGCAATTCACCAACCAGAAATTAAACAAATAGAAATTTACCCCCCAGTTTTGTAAATTCAAAAGGAGGACACGTGGAGCATTAATATTGGATCGCATGAAATTGAAGGGAATCTGAAAACCTAAAAACCAGACCCGAATTTTTTATAAGGCACATTGGATTGAGAATTCGCGTTACAAATTAGGTAGACGTCAGCATCCCATTTTGGAAAGCGAATTTTGTTTGAAATTCAATATATTCAGACTATTGAAGTCCAACGGAAAGGGTTCTTTAATGTTTTGATAGTTTAATTTAATGTATGCTTTAATATATACATATGTTTTAAACATATGTTATATATATATATATATCATATGCGAAATGAAAGGTGGGCCATAGAATTTAGTTTTAATTTTATTTTTTAAAAAGAGGGTTTATTATAATATGTTTTATATGTTACGACATATAAAAATAAAAAGGACAAAAAAGCTTGGTAGTTTTTTTATAGACAGTACATAAATTTTTTATTACACAGCAGTGTGTAAAAAGTGAAAGACTGAGTGTAACTTTTTAAGTGTGTATGCACAGCAGTGTGAAAGTGAAAAACACAGCAGAGTGTTTTAGAGACAGAGTATGTTTGTTTTGAACAGACAGTGAGTTGGTTTTATGCACTGCGTTTTGTAGCAGTCATAATTTTGTAATCCCTCTTAGTGAGGAAGAAGTGTAATAGTTTTTTTGAGTTATTGAAGGGAATAGAAGTTTGTTTTCAAAGTATTGAAACTCTGTCTCCTGTCAAAGAAATTTTTATTTTCTCTGTGTTAGAGGAAAGGAGATTTATTCTCCATTCATTGTTCTAGAATTTTTCAATATTCCAACATGTGCAAGAAAAACAGATGTTGTGGTTCCATCCCCAGCTAAATCATTTGTCTTTGCCGCAGCTTGCCTTACCAACTTGGCCCCAATATTTTCAACTGGGTCCTCTAATTCAGCCAATAAAAAGGCCAAAACCATAGCATTGAGATACATTTCATTACACTGTCAATAACAATAAAATTTGACTCAGCCATAACCCTTTCCTTTTATTGTTGTGAAAATATTTATACATTACTCTAATGTGGCTAGTCCATAGGCCAAGTAGACCACTGGGTAACAAATATGTTTCCTTTCACCTTTGAGTTTTCAAATTATGCCTACCAAATCTAAGACATTTAAGAGGGGGAACTAATACAACGTTAAAAAGAAAACTAGAGCACACATCTACAAATTACCTCCTTAGCTATTGTCACACCATCATTAACTATTTTTGGAGAACCATGCTTGCTCTCCAAGACAACATTTTTCCCTTCGCCCCAAGGGTGACTCCAACAAGATCAGCAAGTTTGTTCACACCGCCTGCAAGACAAATTGACAATGCTTTCAGTAAGTGTGCAATTGAATGCCAGACCATATGCCAAAACAACCCTCCATGAAAAATTAAAATAACACATTAAAATCGAATATAAGTGGACAAGGAAAGATCCACCGCAGTGAAGTTTCACGTGCAGGTGACCTTCCTTTAAACATAATTTTTTCTTGACCTGCAATTTTTTTGTCACTAAGCCATCCTTGTTGAAGTAAAAATCCTTTTCCATAGCTCTTGTATTAACTACCTTCTCTCTGTCGCGTAATCTCAGAGTCCCTCTTCTGCTTGAGCAATTAAAGGAAATGGGTGAAAAAACTGAAAGAGAAGACAATTGTCTGCCATAATTATCAAACATTGCACCAACTTCTTCCCCTTTCCATTGTTACCCAATGAGGTAGATGTGGCAATTGTTGTCATACCGCCCAAAGCAGAGGCCATCTTCTCTTATGCTGAATATAGAATTACAAGATCTTCATATTAGTATGAACCTTAAAAAACATGACTCCCATTGCTAAAAACCACTTTTAAGTTGTAGCAGGCAAACTAAACAACTATCGCAACTTTTGGAAACTTCTGGAGCATTAAGAGAGAAACAACCAAAGAGAAATACAACCACAATCCTCATTTTAATGAGACCGGACTATATATTTTCATTAAGATAATAGAAAGAAATCACGACTATATTAAGGCCAACACAAAACAATCTTTAACCAGTGTCTCTCGTGGCCTTCAGGTTGCCATGCTAGAGGTTGCATATTTTTAATTTAAATTCTTGACCTCTCGTGCCCATATATGAATGCATCCAATGGGATATCTACATCAAATGCTCCTTTATATCCCCAAAAACAAATTCCCTACTACAAGAGCACCGATATTGATGGATCACCCCACACCATCCCACCCACTAGAAACGGTGAAAAAGAAAACCTGAGAAAACTTCTGAAATATCTCAAGATGACTATATGGGTGGTTCTTATGAATCAACCAACCATTCAGAACATGCTCATCAATCCAAACCATGAGTATTATGTGACAATATTCAAGCAGGCACTGAATCGGATTTCTGAAGCTATATTAGAGAAACCCTAAACTCTCACTGAAAATAGGTGAAATGTGGCACCACTCAGAGATTGACATGTGCCAATTGGTACAAGTGGTAGACAATTGGCATGCTCAAACAACGAGGTGATGCAGGAATGACATGAGGGAGAAAATATCAGAAAAGCCCAAATCTGGAGAACTAAAGCTCATCACCAACCTGAGATTGACAACTTTACATGATGTAACCTATGAAATCGTAAATGGAGAAATCATAGTAACAATAAAGTAACCTATGTAACAATAAAGTTGGATTCATCCTAGGAGTGGTAATGGGAGAAATCATAGTGAACAACAGGAAACATGCAGAGTTGCTTACAATCAAATAGATGAAAAAACACATACAAAAAACCTAGTTAATAATCATGAACAAGCTTAATATTGAATTATGAACTGTAAAGGAACTTAAAAAATGTGACATTACGAACCTGGTCAAGCGCACAAGCAAAAATATCCTGGACATGACCCTGGTTGACAAGTTGTATTGCTCATGATGCAAGAGGATTTGTACCTGCACTGCCAAGTCATTCAAAATCCATCATTATCTATACAATAAATACAAGTAATTGATGTAGTATTTTTTACTCTAAGATGCATTCTTATGATAATGTTAGAACATATGTTGAAAATGTCAAAACATACTTGAATAAGCTCCTCTTCGTTCAAGAACAATTTATTGGAGTCGCATGAACTTGGAACAAGCCTCCCACGATTTGAAAGAGTAGAAACTAAGTCAACAGTGACTTTTTTGTTGCTACGCTGGATCGAGGGAGGTTTGCTCCAAGATTAAATCACTCCAATAAATTATTCTCTACTAAACAGGGCCAACCACGTGAAGGTGGAAGCTCTTATGAGCCCTCCCCCCCCCTCACATCACTCTCAATTCCCCAATACCCAATCTATATTTCATTTTTTACTTTCATGAGCATAAAAAAAAAATATTCAATAACTAATAAAAAAACAATTCAACAAAAAGTACGCAAGGAAACATTGAAATTAATGCTTGACATAAAAATAGTATGATAAATGAGTTTTTTATATAACACAAAAAACGTTCCAAGTATGGTAACGTTTGTCTTATAATAATACAATATTTTACATTGTCAAATTTTCTTTTTCTTCTTCCTATTTTTAAAGCTCCTAATTCCATCATCAATATCATCGTGCTCTGCTCCTGTTTCGTGCCTTTCAACCCGCACTGCTGACCTAGTTGCGTATTCACGATGTCTGGGCTCATCCAGTGACGGGGCATCGCCTACAAAAATAGATAATATTAAATTTTAATTGTCGGTTTTTAAATATCATTGAACTAGTTCGGTAATATTAATAAAAAAAATTGCAATGAGATTATTTACCTGGTGCACCAGTTGTCGCCGCTGACCTAGTTGCGTAGTCACGATGTCTGGTCTCATCCAGTGACGGGGCATCGCCTACAAAAACAAATAATATTAAATTTTAATTGTCAGTTTTTAAATATCATTGAACTAGTTTAGTAATATTAATAAAAAAAATTGCAATGAGATTATTTACCTGGTGCACCAGTTGTCGCCGCTGACCTAGTTGCGTAGTCACGATGTCTGGTCTCATCCAGTGACGGGGCATCGCCTACAAAAACAGATAATATTAAATTTTAATTGTCATTTTTTAAATATCATTGAACTAGTTCGGTAATATTAATAAAAAAAATTACAATGAGATTATTTACCTGGTGCACCAGTTGTCGCCGTTGGGACTGTTGCCCTGTCTTCCTCTCTGGTGGTAAGATCCTCAAGGGAAACATTCTCTGTCATTTAAAAAAAAAACTTTATAAGGACAACCATCAAGGTATAATTAGAAAAAATTATAAGTGGAAATTAATTACCGTCACGGCCCTCACTGATAGTAGCATTGTCGGCTTGGTCCCCACTACAATGATCAGGTTGCACGTGAGGATCATCTACATCTGGCTCTAAAACTGGGTTATTTGCCTCGTCGGTAGTGCTGCTCCCCTGATTTAAACAAAGTTGTTAGACATTAAATTTATGGATGAAAACAAACATATTGAAAGGTTAATGTTTTGCCTTATCAGGCATTCTGGATCTTGGGACCTGCCCCAAGCTTATGCGACGTTCAACTACGGCTTGATAGCCGAAATGGAAAGCGATATTTTTATCTTCCTCTGTAGTTTCTGTTCCGAAGTCATCACCCTACATTACATATGATTGTGTATTTTTAATCATATTTGATAGGATTACAAAAACGTTGGAAGGCGATACAATTAATTATAATATGTTTAGCTACTTAATTACAATTCTTGGAGCTAATTTCAAGTAGCCGCCCTAGCCTAGCTTGTGATGGCCCTTTTTTTCAATCCTAGCTTTGGTTGCCTTTGAGGTGTCAGGAAACCTAGCATCAAAAGATTGAATTCATATATGACGTAGCACACTTTTATTTTAGACATAGAGAAAATTAAAGCTATTGAATTAAAGTTGTAATTTACCTTGCGGGTCCAGTTGGCATTTTTCCTTCTTTCTTTGCCCTTTTCTCTTTTCCATCATAGATGAGTGCTATCCACTCACTCTCTGGAAAGAAAAAAGAAAAAAGAAAAAGATATTATCATTAATTTAAAAATAAAAATCATGATAAATATGTTTTAGATAAAGTACATTAAATAGTTAAAATATTAAAATTTACCTGGGAGTTGTACATGCTTTATAGGGACACCCTCATCGTTCACCAACAACGTGCCATTAATGGTCCCTGTGGAGCTGACACGTGTAGCTCCGGGAAACGCAATAATGTAGTTGGCCATATCAGCCTCATCATTGCCAACACGTTCAGCGGTTGGCTGGGTGTCTGCTTGGGCAGGGTGTGTTTCTTGGCTGGCACCTAAAGGAGTAGAAGGTGTATGAGAGGGTTGTTGGGCAATCTCTTGCCCTTGTGTCCCACTACCACCAACACCGGATTCAGCAAGTGCCAGAAAATGCTACAAACAAAAGAACTTTTTGTTAGTTTAGTCAATGTAAAAATTAAAAATCAAACTATCACAATTCATCTCATGCAGAACAAAAAAAATATCCTTTTGACTTTTTATTATTACCTGATATCTTTCTAGCTGGCTCATAAGTTGTTTTATCTTCTCTTCTGTTTCAGGTGTTTGAGGCGCATCTATCAAAGTATTAAATTCTGACCTTGCATCTCGTGCCTTTTTTCGCAACAAGAACACTGGAGATAGGGATGAAGAAAGCTCTTCCTCAAAGAGGGAATCATCAGGCGTACCATGGCTAGGTGTTTGCATATTTGAAAAAAATTAATATTATTTCAATTATGTAAATAACTAAAATACCTAAAGATAGAGCAATGCTGGCACTTTACATGTTCTTCCGCTGGCCTCTTTCCGCGATCATCCTGTCTCGGGGTTGTTCCTGCACTGCTCTGATCAGTCTGCCACATTGCAATAAAATTATATATGTAAAAACTTGAAAACAATATCTAACTTGAAAACACAAAATGAAAACTGAAATAATTTCTAATAAGACACCGGAAGACAGAGTTAGAGTTTCAAATATGCCTTGCATTGAATTCGGTCCTGGAAACATGTCATTGCACATTAAGGCACCCAAACAAGAGACGAGTTGACAATGAAGACCTTATTGAATATATTGTTGGAGCAACTTCTAGTAAACTTGTTGTGAAGACCTTGAGGACATTTTTTGGAGCAACATTGTTGAAGCTGATGGTATAGCATTGTTGGAGACGATCTTGAAGGGCCTTGAAGTGAAGCTTTTGGAGCAACTATTGAAAAATCCTTAGATCATTTAAGTAAGGCACTTTCTATCTTCCATCACCTTTTTCCTTTCAATATCCTTTAAACGATTTTGTTGATATTTAATGTTTGAAATCACGTTATAATTCCTTGATTATATGTGTTTGGGGACTTTCCCTTTGAAATTACCCAAAAATACCCTGGCAATTTTATCTTCGGGATGCATGTCTGACCCTATTGTTCAATATTTTGATTGATAGTAGTAAACATAGAGAGTTAGGGGGCTCTTGACTTGGTTTGGTTGGGCCATTAGATCCCTAACATCTACTAGGGAGAACCCCCCTTGAGTTGGAGGAGAGCTAGCCCAAAGTGAAAAGAGGTTGCTGAGGTGACAATGGGGCTATTGAATTACACATGGTATCACACTTAAGCTTTAGGACTTTATCTTGAGAAGTACGAGATTTTGCTATATCAATTCTCAAATTGTTTACAACACTATTGTTAAGAACTAATAAGAAGTGATGTTGAGGGGTTTTTGGGTATAAGAAACAATACCATTTAAAAACTAGGGTTCTCGGTCCTTGGCATTCCTTCACCTGGGCCTAGGGGCACACTAGAATAATTTCACACTAAACCATGCAAACTTAAAAGTAACTTAACAGATCCATAAAGTAATAATAATCATAATTTCTAATTTCCTATTGTACGATATGATGCAAATTATTCAAACATGAAGGAATGAAGACATGCAATGTCTGAATTTCAAGATTGATGAACCAATACAAGAAGTTAGAAACTACAACTTTGACTCAATACTCTGTGTCCTAACTCCAGGAAGGAATCTAGTTTGTAGTACAGAACATGCATCGTGTATTATCAATTCTTAATTGACAACAACTAAAGGTCATCTACCTCATCAATTCCTTCCCATTTTGTGTTTTATGTTATATTCCTTATAAAAGTGTCAAATTTCTCTCAAAGTAAGCAACCACTGAATAAAATAAAAAATAGTTGAGATATGATTGAGAAATGGTCATTTATTTCTTGAAAGGATCTTCATAATTTCTTTGGTTGTTTTTCATCTCAAGAAACAAGAAATGACCTAAGAAACTATCGTGATGTAATATAAGAAACAACACGGTGCAATGGCCATTTTCAAAGCCAAATGATGTCCATTGAGGACATGGCGTTTATTTGGTTCTTGTTTCATAGGAGTTTCGGGTAGAAATGGAACTTTTTTGTACCATTTCCAGTAGTAAAAAGGGAAAACCTTCTTTTTCCATGGGAAATAATTTACCTTACCTTTTTCAAGATAATCTAAATCACAAAAAATATGAACTATACTGCACACATTCTTGGATAATGTGAAAGTGGAAAAGGAATACCCTACACAAGTAATGCACACATGTACATTTGAACACTAATAGATTTTTGTAGTTGAAATGCAATGCTTGTTTTCATTTAAATGTAGGGTTTTTAAAGCAGGGAGAAATAATGGCTGCCAAATTAATAAGTGTTTCTTTGGGAAAAATTTAAATCTTGTATTAGGTGATGAAGATAATAGAGGGTATTGAATCTTGATTCTTGACATCTAGAGAGAACCCTACAGCCTAACACAATCTAATGGAATTGACCAAAAAAACCCAAATAGAGTCAACCCTACTATAGGAGGAAGAGCCTGCAGTAAGAACTTACCATTTTGCAAGCGCTGAGGGCGAATGCTGTTCTGCAAGAGCTGAGGGCGAATGCTATTCTGCAAGAGCTGAGGGAGAATGCAGGGTGAATGTTGTTCTACAAGAGCTAAGGGTGTATGCAAGGCGAATGCTGTTCTGCAAGAGCTCAGGGTGAATGTTGTTCTGCAAGAGCTTAGGGCGAATGTTGTTCTGCAAGAGCTGAGGGCGAATGCTGAGGGCGAATGTTGTTCTGCAAGAGCGGAGGGAAAATGCGCGCGTGATATCAGACGTTAATGTAGCACACATGTACATTTGAACACTAATATATTTTTGTAGCTGAAATGCAATGCTTGTTTTCATTTAAATGTAGGGTTTTTAAAGCAGGGAGAAATAATGGCTGCCAAATTAATAAGCGTTTCTTTGGGAAAAAATTAAATCTTGTATTGGGTGATGAAGATAATAGAGGGTATTGAATTTTGATTCTTGACATCTAGAGAGAACCCTACAGCCTAACACAATCCAATGGAATTGACCAAAAAAACCCAAATAGAGTCAACCCTACTATAGGAGGAAGGGCCTACAGTAAGAACTTACCATTTTGCAAGAGCTGAGGGCGAATGATGTTACGCAAGAGCTGAGGGCGAACGTTGAGGGAAAATGTTGTTCTGCAAGAGCTAAGGGCGAATACTATTCTGCAAGAGTGGAGGGCGAATGCGCGTGTGATATCAGACCTTAATGTAGCTATTGCGATAGATACGAAACAATAAAATCATTTTTATGTAGCGCGCATATAAGTTTCGTATTTTTATTTAGCGCGCATATAAGTGTTGTTATACCGATGGTGGAAAAGGCATCACTATTGTGACGAAGGCCTCCAAACGTCGCAATTGCGACACTTAGACATTGTGTCGCACTTGCGACGTTTGGAGGTAGTCGTCACAATAGCGACGCTTTGGGCCATAGTGTCGCAATTGCGACGTCTTCCTCCAAACGTCTCAATTGTGACACTTTTCTAAGTGTCGGTATTGCGACACTTTTCTATAAACGTTGGTATAGCGACGGTTTTGGGCGGGATGGAAAAAATTTGGGTAAATTTCTGACATTTGGTCAAAAGCATCGGAACCAAGTGTCGGAATTTCCGCCAAATGTAGTAGTGATCAAAGAGGCTAACTGTATCTTGGTTTCTTCATCATGAAGGTTATGTATCCTTAAGTAAATTTCCAACTGTCTTATCCAATTTTCAAGTTTCTCTGCATTGAACTCACCATTAAACATAATCAACTCAAATTTAACATCAAGCTTTAAAAATGGACTTTTACCCGTGGTTTTAGACTTGTGAGATTGATTCACCGAAGTAGAGGATGACGATGTAGAGGAAGAGGATGAAGATGCGGATGGTGGATCACCCTTTCCTCCGTGTCCTTTCTTTTACTTTTCATCACTTTTTTTTCCTCCTGAAGAACCCTCTCCTTCTTTCTAGTGTTTAGACCCTTCTCAAACAAGCCTATCATTCCTTTCTTGGTAAAGTATACTCACCATCTTCGTTATGTCCAAGAAAGCCTTTCGGAACACCCGCTCCTCTTATTTGAGATAAATGCCTTCAGGAGCTTCTCCTTCTCTTGAAGACATGCTTGAAGCTACTTCTATGGCTATTGGAGGTGGCTCTCTGGCCCTTCTTGGTTGAGGATTACTTTGTGCACTAACCAAGTATTCTTCACCTCTCTTGATTTTAAGCCTAGTAAGCATCAAAACTTGCAAAAAATCAACTATATCTTTGCACAAGAAAAAATGCAGAGTAAAATTCTAGCTCTGATACCAACTGATCTGAAAATGGAACTATTTGTAAATGTTGTGCAAAGTATCCATTTCCATTTAATTAAGTGTGCAAAGTATTTTCCATGTCTTGCAGGTTAAACAAAGTGTTTTTGGTAATTGTTTCTGAGTTTATGTGTGGGGAAATGTTAATTATGTTTACTGTTTAACATATTATATCAAAAATACACAGCAATAGAAATTCACCATAGCATAACACAACAAATTGATGAGGCAGTTCACACCTCCTGGGCTACATCTGTCAGGTCCAAGGCTCCCAATGGGCATGTCCTTGCTCTATTAAGTTGCTGAAAATGGTTATACAATGATAAATGTGCCTAAATACGCAAAACCAACTGTGAAATTGACTTCAGAAGACATAAATAAGCTAAAAATGGCTTTTGTTTCACCTCAAACAGTGAAGTACAACCCAATACAGCTCCATCTTCCTGATGGCCTTGGTGGCCCTTTCCTCTTTCCTGAAGAAAAAATGGCTGAATAACACCTATTTTCACTCTGCAACCTGTCCCAAACACTCCAGAATACTCAAAATAGCCAAAATTGACTAAAATTTCGTCTTGTTTGGTTGAAAATTGAGAAAGTTATGACCCAAACAAGATTTTTCCCAGTGGCACTAAAAAATATCCTCCAAAACTGGAGGAACTATAGTTAGTTTCACAAAATTCGTCGAACAGGTAAGGTTAGCAGAACTCCGCTCCAAAATAGGGATAAAATTTAATGTTAACTGTCAGTGGTGGCACGTTCACATGTGATTTTTTTGGGACTGTTTGTTGGTGGATAACATTAAAGAATCTACGCCCCTAGTCTCAGCCTAAATGTCACGTCAGAAGGGGGGGGGATAGCACCAAGGTGCTTAACCCTATTGCTCCGCCAAAACAAATGTTTTAGCACTTGGTTTCTTCTGTTCACGGTTGCATGGATAAAGGTTGGCTCCGTAGGCGCTTAAAAACTCCGCTCGTTCAACAAACTTCATGACGACCC
Source organism: Pinus albicaulis (assembly GCA_034641835.2). Classification (NCBI taxonomy): domain Eukaryota; kingdom Viridiplantae; phylum Streptophyta; class Pinopsida; order Pinales; family Pinaceae; genus Pinus; species Pinus albicaulis. Next base: position 1,609,750,812 of record CM076582.1, on the reverse strand, counting down.
AACTCGTCTGTTCAAAGTGACCCAAAGACGTTCACGTGTGCCCGCTGCCGATGACCCGATGCATTCACCAATGACCCAAACACGTTCACGTGTGCCCGTTTCCAATTTATAGGAGCTCGACCTGAATTCACGTTTAGGTCAGGTCGGGTTGGCCCACAACCAACTAAACTTGAATTTTGTGCATTTTAACCAATGCACCCACTAATAGGCCCTATGAAATCCATATAAAATTCAAATTTTTTGCCATAATAATTTTTTTACAAAATTTGACAAAATCATAGTCAAAATTCTTGTTTTTGGAGGTCATTGGGAAATTTCAAACTTCTGTAAATTTCACATATGACATCGGATTTGAGTGTCGTTCACGGCACCAGAATCACAGCAACGAGGCATTTCCGGTCGTTCAAATTGAAACCAACTCTAAGCAGTCCCATTTTTGAGCATTTTTTCGACTTGGACATGATCTCCTGATCAGCCACCCATTTCAGATCAGGTGGTATCAGAGCACTAGGTTTCTTTCTTGACATAGAACTAGGTTGCTTTCTTGCTTGTTTGACTTGAAAGGTGTTTAACAGTGCACAGAATTTAACTGTTTGCAAATTGACTGATGCTTACAAGTTTGAGTTTGCTAGAGGTGAAGGGAAGCTCCTGTTAGGTAAGTCCAAAAGAGGACAATAAGTAAGAAGGCTGAAAGAATTCTCCTTAGCCAAAGGACCTCAAGGCAACCCTTGAAGCACAAGAGGGTTGTTTTCAAAATTCGTTGCTTGAAGAAGAGATACAAGATGCAAAGAAGAGCTTGAATCTACAGCCATATTTTTTAGAAGCTTTATTAATTTTTTTTTAAGCTTTTTGAATTATTGTTGAATGTATTTAATTAATTTACATAATGATGAAAACTTCTTCAAGTGAGGTTTCTAAATCCTCCTTTACAAGACTCTTTCATGAAGAGATGAAGAGATACTTCTACATCCTGAAGCATATGGTGCAAATTATGTATGAAGATGGAAGGGAAAGCACTAGACTTCATGAGAAATTGGTTGCTATGAAGCAAGAGAAAGAAGGACTCCTTCAAAGAATGCATGAGATGGAGATGTAGCTCCATCATGCCCAAGAGGCCTTAACCAAACACATGCATGAACTAGAGGTAAATCACTCAAATTTGTCTTCAAATTCCTCTTCAGATAGATGTGTAGGTTCATTTGAAAAACACACTAGAGGTATAGGGTCAAAATTGATGTTAAAAATGGGCTATGAAGGCAAGGGTCTAGGAAAACATCCACAAGGCATGATTGATCCTATTATGGTTGAGGAAAGGCCTAAGAAGTTTGATCTAGGCTATGATCAATCTTATGGTGAAAAATCCAAAGACATGAAGGCAATTGAGATAGTTCCAAGAAGAACTTTTGTTGCAAGTTCAAAACCAAAAACATGTCAAGTTTTTTTTCAAGATGACTGCCATTGTTTGAAGCCTCTGTTGTAGCAGGATGTTTATAGACATGCAACTTATGGCGAGCAAGAGAGTTCTGACAGCTATCAAGACATGAACACTGATGTTGGTCTTCAAAAGAAAGTTGGAACCTCTTCAAGTTCGTCCCCTCAAGAAGGTAAAAAATATGGAAATGAAAAGCAACATTTGAGTTATAATTATTCCCATAGTCAAGTTTATTATGTTTATGTTAAGCATGGAAAATTTGGATGCATGAAAGGAAGAAATATTTGTTGTTTCTATTTTTGTTTGTGTAACCATGAAGTTTCAAAATGCTAGAAGAGGATGAAGGCATACAAGATATAGTCGAAGCGAAGGCGACTTGCAAAGAAGATGCAAAAGATTTGAAAACATTGCCAGAAGAGGGGAAATTTAATTTCCCAATGTTGGGCACTGCATCCAACCAATCATCCCAAGCACATGAAGCAAGAGGATAAAAGTACTGTCGAAAATGCAACCAAATATTCCATCATCGATGTGAATCCAGATGATTCACATGAAGAAGATTTTCAGCGGCAAAAATTGCCATGGAAGTGCCTTGGTAAGAAGTGGTTTGACTTATTGACCCAGTAAGACATACATTCATTTGTACATATGAAAATTTCAGTCATGTATGCATGTATTTCTATTGAAAAATTACGTTTGTTTGAGCCACCTTTGATCGATGATCAAGGAAATGATGTTCAACTACCTTCAATTGAAAATTTCTTGCCATAAATTTCTGAATGAGTTCAAGGAAGATACAGTTCTTAACAGGAGGACAAGAGCATCCAAGAGGGGAAGTGTTGACTACCTTCAAGTTGGGGCTCAAAGGCACTAAGCCAAGCAAGGAAAAGTGTAATGAGGCTATAAATGTGACGTTGATTTACTCTCATCTGCTGAACAAGCAATTAGTCTTTTGGGGTCCAAAAGATTCCTAATGGGGAGGAATGATCAGATTGGTATCAAGGACCTAAGTGATAGCTCAAATTTCAAAGTGTTCAAAATTGTGTCAAACCTAAGCGACCGGATATATCTCGTCTTCCTGATTCCAGCGCCGCGAACAGTTTGAAAAACCGACGCCGTATGAAGAAGTTATCGCAATTTGAAAAGTCAAGTAAACCGCAAATTTTGGCATTTGAACAAGGTTGACTGATCAAAGGTACAGTCAGCAAAAATAATATTCTAGGGAATATTCCTAGAATATTCCTAGAATATTCCTCAAAATATTCCCCAGAATATTGCTTCAAGGCCAGTCGCATGCTGACAAGTGTCACAATTTTTATTTTTTGAGTTTGAATGAGCCAATCATGAAGCACCACATGGCCCTTGAACTGTGTAATAAAATTTTTGGGACTCCACCAGGATCGATCGCAAGACCTCCTCGCCCGCATGCCCGCATATTTATAGTATCTGATCCAGGTGAGTCTTAACCTATGGAGGAGTCGAGTTTAATTTATCGTTTATGGAATTTTGTATTGGGGGTTGGGACCGATGGTGGTCCCAACCCACCGGTGGTCCCATTAGCATGTTCACCTTGCAATTTTTGTAAACGCAAACACCCGACAGTTATCCAGCATTCTTCGTAATGGTTCCCACATATGTATCACATGGTAAACACCAAAGTTACCACTCGATAGCTTAATCTCCCCACAGTCTCTACTCGTTCGCGATAAGACTTGTCACATGCCACAGTTACCATTACATTGACACGCGGTCTCTGTTAATCATGGCTAGTAACCCGGAGTTTCAGCCTTATCAACCCTAGTTAAAGTGGAGTTTCGCTAACCTCCAACGTGACCATGGGGTATGGGGTCATGTGGCCACCCCAACGGTTAAAATTTATTGATGTGGTTATTTCGGTGGTAAATTTGGAAACATGCCCAAATTTAGGGCGGTTTGCCAAAATAACTCCAGTTAAACTGAAGTGCTCCACAATTAGTGGAGTTTTCCTAGATGTTACTCGGCAAAATTGATTATGTTATATCTTAAGCATTACTCAACCATTCTAAGGGTTTGAATAGTCAATTTCAACTTTATTGGACATTCCAGACTCATTGGTGAGGGTTGCAGAGCCATCAAAGGATTTCTGAGTGTGAGTTTTCTTCAGAGAAGTTCCAAGGGCCACTAGGATCCAACACTAGAATGAGGCCTGGCCAGGGCAACTAGAGGCCTTAATGAGGAAACCAATAGTCATTTTTGGATGTTTCAGACATTATAGAACTAATGGTGAGGTTTTTAGAGCCAGTAAAGGACTTCTGAAGGCTGAGATGCTTCAGAGAAGTTCCAAGGGCCACCAAGGGCCACCAGGAGAAGGAGGCCTATCCAGGGCAGCCAATAACCATTCTCAACAAAAAAATTGTCTATTATGACTATTTTGAACCTTCTGAATCCAATGGAATGATTTTCATAAGATTTTGGAGAGTTCTGAACGCTGAGATTCTTCAGAGAATTTTTCAGTGAGCCTAGAGCCAGAGGGTGCCACTAGAAGTTGAAGGCGTAACCAGAGCAGCTAGAGGCCTTTTTCAGCAAGTGAATGGTCTATTATGATTATTTTGGACATTATAATTCCAATGAAAGGATTTTTAGAGCCATTTGGAGACTTCTAGAGCTGAAGAAGCCACAGGGAAGTTTCGAGCAGCTGAGGGCCAACAGGGGCTGAAGGCCTAGATTGGGAAGCCAAAGCTCATTTGGAGAAAATAATCAGTCTATTTTGGAAGTATGATATATGCTAGAGACAATAGAAAAGGTTTCAGGGATAGAAAATGATTTTTTAGGGAGTTTTTGCCATAGAGAAGCTCAGGGAAGCTTAAGGGTACCAACAGCAGAGGTCAAGTCAAAGGGATCCTAGGTCCATCTCCAGAGAGACAACAACTATTCTAGGGGTATGATGGTATTCTAAAACCATTGGTATAGCATAAAAAACCATTGGATTTGAGTAGTTACTTGTAAAATAAATTTTCCATGATAATCCCAAGTCAATTGACAAGGGCTCAAGGAGATGTAGCCCACGAAATTCGAGTGAACTCCTTTACTAAATTTGTTGTTATGTGTTGATGATTATTTTCTGCACTTTATGGTTGTTGTACATGCTTAGTATCAGCAAAAAAAAATATTTACTTCCTCACACTTAAAGCATTAAAATAGTTTAAAACACATACACCTGAATCAAGAATTCAATTCCGCACAATCAAGTATAAGCAAGACCTTAATTTGTTTAACTGAGTGGGAGGTGCTTGCATAGCATAACAAGTCAGCCACCCATTTTAGATCAGTAGGCTTGACACATGCTTCTTTAATAATCCATATATATTCTAGTCATCAAATTATACTTCTAATAATTTGTGGATGTATTCCTTGAACATAGATACTACTACGCACGAGAAGATATCTAGCGCATTCTTTAGACCAAATGGAATGATTGTGTATTGAAGGATCCCCACTCTATCGCAAAGGTTTTTTTGCTTCTATCTTCTAGTTCGATAATTATCTGATGGTATCCATAGAATCCATCAGTGAATTTGTAGGCCTCCTTCCCACCCACATTTTTGATTATTTCATCCAAAAATGGAGTTGGGAAAGGATCATGAATGCAAGCATCATTCAATTTGCACAAATGTACACAAATCCTTATTTCTCCCTTGGTCTTCTTGTCTTTAACCACCATAGGGCTTACCTAATTTGACTCTTTTACTGGTTCAATGATCCATGCAGCAACCATTTTGTCCAACTCCTCTTTGACCTCCTAATGGAGGAGCATCTAGACCTAGCCAGCAATGTGATTGTGTGTTCACATGTTATGGCTAATGAGGGTTGGAGGAAAATTGATTACTTAGTTTCTTATTAATTTCAATTTATGTAAGTAGTTATTTTTTTTCAAATTCTGATTAGAAATACGAATAAGTGACAAGTTGATCCTCCCTGTGAGGAGATCAAGCCAAGTAGTTAGATCATTAAGTCATGATAGGATTTTTCACTAAAAATAGTAACTCCTTCACTTGTGGAGGGAAGCTATTAATTAGTTGGATATTTTGGGTTGTAATAAAAAAAAAGGAGGAGATAGGAGAGTACGGAAAAGAGACAAAGAGGAAGAGAGTGAAACAGAGAACTCTGTGTGAGAGAGGCTTTGTATATGTGCTTCTGAATAAGGAAATAGAAATGTAATGTTGATCGAGCCATGAAGGGCCCGAGCAGAAATAAACTCTGTTTTTTTTTTAGTTTTTAAAAATAAAAGTTCTTGAGTTTTTCCTTTTCATGTTCAAATGATTGAAATTACTGCCATAAATTTCAGTAAACTCGTTGTTTTAGCTTAATTGGAAAGGGTTGTTTGTTATTGTAACGGAGTGAATCTCTGTACATTGTGTGGGTTTCTTAAACCATGGTTTTAATTCTTTTCCCATAGCCACTGCGTATGTTCTACATTGGATTCACAAGGAAAAGGTCAATCAAGTCAAGTGGATATGTTGTGCCCAAACAAGTCAAATAAGACAGATTCGTAGGAAAATGAGAAAAATCATGGTATGTGAGCTAATTCCTAAATTTATCTTCTTCAGAATGTATTCATCAGAAAAGTTTAAATTTTGAAGGCTCCAAAATTTGACCTTGGAAAGCTTATGGAGGTACATGGAGATTATTCCTAAGGTGTTGAAGTCAAGGTTGATAGGCCAGTTGATGAGGTGCCTGCTGAAGTAGAGACCGAACTTTTCGGTGCTTAGTTGAAGACGCTATGCATACGCTAGAAACGCTACGCATACATTGAGGCGTTGCGCATGTGCTACGCTACCTTTAGCATGCTACATTTTCTAGCATTACTCCTGGAAATTTTCTAATCCTTCTGTACGAACGCTTCAAAGGAAAGCATGTTGTCTTCCTAAAGCAGCTGGATTTTGGTCTTTTTCTTATTATCGACCCCTTTAAATTGAATGGTCTTCCAATCAAAAGGGTAAATCAAACATATGTCCTTGCGACCTCCACCAAGATTTATATAAGCACAGTTGATGTGAGAAAATTCATAGAAAAGTACTTTGCTAAGGAGGTTGTTAGGAAGAAGAAGACCGAGAGTGAGTTTTTTGAGGAAGAGAAAGAGGATAAAAATTCCTTGCCATATTCGAAGAAAAAGGAGGACAAGAAAGTTCCAGATGTTTTACTATTGCAGATTGCATAATCTATTCTATATTTGAAGCAATATTTGTCTACAAGATTTACTTTAAGGTCAGGAATGAAGACACATAAGCTTGTTTTTTTTTTAAATCAGAAAATCCAAAATTGGGGGCAGTTTGTACTAAACCTTTCTCTATCAAAGGAAATTTTTTCAGATTAATGGGATATGAATGGTTAGAGTCTCTGTCTCGAGACTTGTGGTGTGGTCTTAGTGTTTTAAGGTTAAAAATTAGAAAAATTAGATCTGGCATTGCAGCACCTCTTGCTTGTATTTTGGATTCAACCTATACGGGTGCTACTTCATGGTTCACGCATTTGGTTTCAAGGTGATCTTCATTACCTCAAGGTCTCCTACAATCCCCTTCAATTCAGAAAATTTCGTAGTAAACAGCTCCTGCTATTTAGTTAAGAGCTCAACGACCTTTCCCACCGCATCATCATCCTAGTAGTCCCCTATCTTTACTAATTTTAGTTATTCTTCTGAGCCAATATTGACCTGCCTAATCTTCAGAGGCTTAGTTACATCAGGTAACTCAATCATAGGCCCTAAAATTGTGCGTTGTCCTTCAAACTCAGGAATAGTAATGTTCCTTAGGTCTTCTTCATTATCTTTGATTGAAAAATTTCGACAGTCCACGATGTCCCTCATCTGCGCATCCCATGCTGGCAAGGAACATTCAGCTGATGACTTTGTGGTGTCAAAGATGATTTCCTAAATATCATGCAGTGCCTCATCAAGGCATTCGAACCCACTTTCAAAGCTAAAGGTCAAGATAAAAATTTCTGTTAGCATATTCCATTCGGTAGTTCCTTGTTGCAGCTTAGTTTCGAGGTACCAGTCCGTAGGCACCTTCCCCAAAGTGTGGATGAATATATGCACCCATTATAGCTTCAACTCTTCACCCCATGCTTCAGTCCATCTGGCTAGATGTTTGCGTGGATCTCCTTCTCCGAAATAGGTCTCTCCAATTCTAGTATTCGGATGCTCAAATTGTAGACGCATCATGCGGGTGCATTCTTCTCAGTTAGCCAAGTTTCCTTTGTGCGCCTCCCACCAGCGTGTTGGGGTCGAGCGCAGAGCTATATCAAGTGCATGGAACCACTGTTGTTAGTATGAATTATAATCGCAAGTGTACAAAAAAATTCCACTTTAGCTATGCATAACATACAACCCTAAAATCAAAGATGGCTGCCAATTTATTTAGATCTACAGTTAGTTGACCAAGATAAATGCTACAAAATCTAGATCTATGCATTAAAATACATTAAGAAGTAAATAAAAGCAAGATTTTCCCCATGCATCCAATAGACAAGACAAGAATATTTTTAAAGAATTTTTGTATTGTTGACAGCTGGGAAGGGAACATAGAAAGATGTTACCAGTCCCCCTCAATGGGATGGGTTCTTGTAAGTATTGAGCACTTCAGATCTAAGATCTCTCTCTCTTGATGGTGTAGAAAACCCAGACAAAAAATGGAACTCAAAGGGAGCTCACAAGAAAAATGGTAGCAAAATATGACAATGATGGAGGATCAAAGTCAAACCAAAAGTATAGATCCAGAGTGATCTTTAGGCAACAAATGGTAGTGAGTGAATGGGAAACCCCTTCTATTTATAACAAAATGTTGAGTTAGTCTAGATATTGGTGCATAATTAAAATATTATTAACCAAATCTAGATCCAACTTTTATGGCATATTTTATTATATTTGTTGGAGGGAAAAGGAATTTGAATTTGGTAAAATCCCTTTATTTGTAAATAATAAATAAATAAATGATTTATTTATTATTTTAAGGATGTGGTTGAGTAATAATTAAATAAATAATGATTTATTCAATTATTTATAAATGATTTAGTCAAACTTAACAAGGAATATTATTTAAATAAGGTTTAAATAATTATTCATAAAAAATAATAAGATAAATAATGATTTATCTAATTAATTTTCTTGTTTTGGGTTAAATATGACCAGGAATATTAATTAAACTGTTGTTTAACTAATTATTCCTTAAGGAAAATAGAACAAATGTGGATTTATTCAATATCTCCTCATGGGGTTTCCTGTTTAGACCATAAAACACTTAATAAATATGGATTACTAAGTTATTTTTCATAGTGAAAGCAATTTTACTTAGGGTAAAATTGGTCTTACATGTTGTACTTTGGTCCATTTAATAGTAACAGGTTAGATGACCCAAAAATGGTGTAACAGATTGCCCCCCTGCGTGCGAGCGTTAGGAGATAATTGTATAACCGAAGTACGTTGTAAGAACTCAATCACTAGACACCGAAGGGGAAATCAGAGAGAGAGAAATATAAGGTAGACAAAAGCACTAGAGGACAAGACCTTGAGGAGTCGATACTTACAGGTGCGACAAGTCCCTTTTATGAGTGATTACTTGTGCTATAGGCGGCGGGGGAGGCATACCTATGCCCGTTGAGACAAAGTAAAAATAATAATGTGTCCAGTAAGCAAGGGACTGAACTATATAGTACACGCTGGCATAAACATGAGCCAAATGAGAACATGATAACGGATCCCACATACATACTGTGCCTGGGATAACAGTCAGGACTTATACAATAATATCTAAGTACATGAGATATAAGTACAACCAAAGAGGCCCTGTAAATAGGAAAGGGCTCTGAATATCTGAATGATACATTCAAACTAAAAAGCGTTGCAAGCAGCTGAGGCTGGCACCATCAAATATATGGAGTTGCATCAAAGGCTGTAATGAAGAGGTCATCTGAGCATGTGGGATGCTACCTGAAGGGCCACCCCCTTATGAAGTTTGAAACATCTCACACACACACCCGGGAATCATCGGTAAAATCTGCTGCATCACTAAACCATCAATTATATGGATCTCGATCATGCTGTAAGGATCTAGAACTCAGAAAAAATCAAGTCAAAGGGAAATAAGGAGTCCCTTTTCCTAATACGAGACACCGAATAAGAGTGGAAGCTGGAACCAAGGTACATCGCCCTCTAGACCTGTCTTCTGGAATGAATGAGCTGATGTCGACAGAAGAAGGTCCGCCATAGGTGAGGCAATGAGGGATCCTCAACTAAGGCACGAGAGAAAATAGTAGAGCGACTGATATACTAACACTAGGGATGATGATGAAATGGGCGGTACTGAGTAACGAACGGACAACTTCCCTTGTTAGAGCATAAAGGGCATGGATGACCTGGAAGAAAATGACACAATATCAAAGGGGACAGGGGACAGTAGGACTGAAGGACATAATATGCATCACGAGAGAGGAACCAAGCAATGAAGGATGGAGGACTATGGCGGAATACAAAGTGACTCGAGATAGACTCCATGGATGCGATGATGACTCAAATCAGATGATCTAAACAAGGGCCACTCGATGATGTTGCCACATAGAAAAGGTCTAGTGGAAACCATGAAAACATGAGTACAAGATGGTTACTCATGATGAAAATTGACATGAGCATGGGAAAGTATGGAGGCAAAGTGGTGCCCCAAGTACAAGTGTTGCAAGTGAAGAAATTTGATTTTGAAGAGTGGTGAAGTGACCCTTCTTGGACAAAATGTGTCTTGGTGAATTATCAAATCACAAAAAACTAATAGATACCCATTTGAGAGCTCAGTGAGAGCTTTCCAACGGTATAGAATATTTTTCAAACAGAGCTACAGTTTGGTCACAGTAGGCAAAAGAAAAATCTAGGGTTTCTCTTTCAATAAGGTGTTTTCCTTCAAATTCACTCATTTGCAAGTGTATTTGTGGTGAATGTAGAGAGGAGAGAAGGCCCTAAATCTTTCAACGATCGTAGCAGACAAACCGACCATTGGAATCGAGATCCGTCAGTTGCGGGTAAGAGGCCTAACCATACTCTTTCAATTAATGGGATCAAAATTTCAGTTTAGGTACCCAGAGCCCATGAACAGACCAGGTCACACTTTTTGGGGTCTGTTCTATGACCTAGGTAGCGGGTACTAGGTAGAAAAATGCGACATGTCCCAGTAAATGACCTAAAAAGTGAGACATGTCAGAGAAAGGGGGTTTCAGTGCTGTTTTTGGCTGAGATCTGGGATTTTTATGGTTGAAGGGCATAGGTGCCCCCAAGCATGTTGTGGTCATGCCAAAATGTATTTATAAAAAAGGGAATCTAAACAAATTTTTATGATATGGTGTATCATTTGTTTTCATTATGGTTATGAAGTTTGAGAAAGGAAATGGAGGATTACCAATATCTTTTGGTACTACATATATGAAGAAAATGGACTAAGTTTCTAGGTTGGCATACATGGTGTCACTATCCCAAAGAGTGGATTTGGAGATAATGAACGGGTGCTCTCCTAGAAAACCCACAGGTTGGTCAACAACAATGTTTAGGGGATTGGGTTGCTGATGTAAGATGAAGGAATGATTAGGGGTATCATCCCTATAGTTATCTAAAGTGATATGGGACTCTAGAGGCTCTTCTAAATGGGGAAGAATAAGGGTACTAGAGTCGACACGACCAGATACACTAGGAGAGTTGTGGAGAATTTCTTCTCCTGATATCTCAAATATGGGTGCCCCCTTACCCAAACATTAGGTGTCAATGTAATGGCCGCAAGGGGTATGTGGTTCAAATGCATGGGTTTGATGTAAGGGGGGATAGATAAAGTCAGGGGTGGTGCCTACTTCCATAATGTCATCATCGTAATAGAAGATGGGGTGACTGGTGGAATAAATACCACCTGGCACGACGAAGCTACCTAACTTATCATCATGAGAAGAGAGTTTCTCATGCACATCGTCACAAGGGCTAACTGAAAAAGACGTAGATGAAGGATCCACTAATGTTGAGCCCAAGGTGATCGCTGAAGGGAGGTCAGAAAAAATAGAAGGGGAATTCCCAAGGGGGTCTTCCACCGTGGATCTCATAGATGATGACAGGTAGTGGACAGTGGTTGAAGACTCTGTCATTTTGACATCTGGAGGGGGGATGTCTATTGGAGTTTGTTATCTCAAAATCAGACCCTGATAGGCTACTAGTCAAGGAGACCCTAAGTAACTATTTCAAACCAAACTTTTAGTTGAGGCTTAGCCTCCTCAACTTGAGAGGGCTCTCTCAATAGGTTAATGATTTACAAATAAATATCAGATGGCTAACTCTATGAATAAACTGAATAAAGTGAATAATTGGTTGTACTACTAATCAACAAACATCTATTGGGTAAATGGAGTCAAATGTGCTTTCACAAAACATAAATATCAGTCTCATATGGAAGTCATGGTATTTCAGGTTTTAAATGCATCAATAGAATAGTAGGACAGAAGATAAACACAGTTCCTGAACATATATAGGAAGTTAGAGCACCTTCAGTGAATTCTAAGTAATATACATTCATGCCACTTCAAGTAATTTAAAGAGAAACATAATGAGACAATCAAACATCCATAATCCTTTCTGAATCCTGAGTGATGAAACAAGACTCTCTGTATTAAGATTAAAAAACAGTTCTCTGATATCACAAAAAGTATGCTTGTTTAATAAAAATTCCAACCCTATGCAATTCGATTTCTTCCCTCTTATAGAGTGGTAATTACATCCTTGGATTCCTTCCAAACATTTGAGAAGAAATTCGAATTTGACACCTATCAACTTCTAAACAAACTTCATTTACAAACTGACAGTTAAACTGTCTGTCTTATAGTCCTAATACAACTAGGACTAAAACACTATTTATTATATCTTAAAAGCATTTAACAACCTTATCTAATCATTAAAAACTATGCTTTACAGCTAGACTTCGACCATGATGTTGTTCATCTTCTTATTGTTAGACCCCATGAACCTGCTTCTTATCCATTCCTGCAAAATAGGAGCATGTTTCCTATATAATAGTTGAATGCCTCATTTCTGTCCACTCAAACCAACTGTTGAAGAACTGGTGCTCAAAACATGTGGAAAATGTCTTATAACCTTCATTTGAATTCGACCTTCCAGCTGTGCAAATCCCAACCTTCAAAATGGTGCAAAAACTGTCAATGCCACTGCGCTACGAAGCTGTTGAGTCTGTTGTTTTCGTAGCACAAACTTTTCCCTTTAAAATCATGCTTCAAACCTCCATTTTTATGTGCCAAACCCCCTGGATCTTCATTGATATTCTCCATATACCTCCCACCAGCATCAAAGCTCAACACCAAACCCTTCTCACCTTTGAAAATTTGCAAAAATATTTCAAACTACATCCTACAGCAGTTTCGTAGCGCGCTACGAAACTGCTGAGTCTTCACTTTTCACAGCTTCCTTCCAAAATTTTAGTTTTCAATCCTTTAATACTATATCTCCAAGTGTATATCAGCTTCCATAACCCATAAACATCAACTTTAAACAGCTCCAAAAATGAGATATTACCACATAACCTCAAAAATTTGTTAAAATATGACACTTATTGTTTGCACTTATTTTAGTTGTAGCTAATCTTCAAACTTTGCTAGATGAATTTCCACGTCTTCTACTCTCCTCTTAAGCCTTCTATTGTTTTCCCTTAGCTTGGTATTGACCATCCTAATGAATTTTGCTTCTTTGATTGCAGGTAGGGTCCATATGAAGAATTGAGCTTGACTATCAATTAATTCAGGGTTTGGATTTTTCTCCAACTCCCACAGTCCTTTCATCCTTTCAAATTTTTCCCTTTCTTCTACATGCACTCTCACCTTTTTCTTCAACTTATAAATCTCATTATTTTCCAATCTAATTTTGTCTTTGACCTCTTCATAGCTGCTCTTTTCCTTCTGAATATTGAAAACCCTATTTTTGTCGTCTTCAGGCATTGAAAATGATGTATTTGTAGTTTCTTAAAAAACATTAGCACTTTCACCTCCTGTTTGATCTATCTCCATTTCTGACTGTTTCAACTTCTTGGAGCACCTAGTTGACGGTTTCCTAGGCTTAAAGATAAACTCTGCCACTTCATCCTGTTTGATGAAGTCTGCTTGTACTAGGGGAGACTCTTCAATGTCAATAGCTTGAAGTATATCATTCAAATTACCTCTTGACCCCTCTGTAACTACAGTCTTACCCTTTTCCTTTAACCTTTGACTCCTAGTGAACCTCATTTGATCTGTTTTACTAGTTGACTACTCTAGAATTGTCTCCTTAACCAGATTTTTCTTCTCCTATGTGGATTTAGGAGTATCTTGGATTTTCAATGTTGTTCCTATCATTGGTTCTTTAAATTATTTTCGAGGCTTGAGCTTAAAAAATCTTCTTGACTTTGTTTCTACAGGGTCAGTAATATTTGATGGATTTTTTTCTTTAGCTTGAGGACTAAAACATGTTACTTAAATCCCAGTTCTACTCAAAAAGAGGAATTCAGTGCAATCTTTGTTTTCTTTCTACAGCTTATGTAAGACTATTAACTTGACTAAACCATGGTGAAATAATGAGGTTTCACATGACTCAACTTTCATTTGTACCTTATCAGACATCTTAGCCAAACTTCTAAAAAGATAAAATGATAAATCTAGAGATATTATCCCTGTGAAATGAAGCAAAATTTTAAACTGATAGGTATACACCTTGTCGTATCTCCCTTCGCAGGTGAAGTACCTCTTAATATTGTAGAGCAGATTGGAAAATGTATCTTTAACATAACTTCTTGGTACAAACTTTTTCAAGTCAACCTCTGTAAACTCTGGTTTTAGAAAGATTTTGTAGGGTACCATGTCAAACTTGAAGTTTTTAAACCACTTGTCTTCTCCGCTCAGAATTTCTGTAATTGCTGATATTACTTGAGGGGAAAATTGTAAATTGAGGAATCCAAAATTTGGTTTGATCCTGTGAAGTTTATGGCAAATTATTTGGTGACTTGAGTGTGTCCTCCTTGAATTTTTTCACAAAACCTCCAGCAACCTACTTTCTTAAAGTCTTCTTCAACAGACTTGTCTTTTGTAAGGGTTTCTACACCTTCACATTTTGTTCTTAGGCAATGACCAGACCTATGACTCCTTTCTTTAGCCATTTTCTTCTTGAAAACATTGTATCTTTAGAAATCTGTGATAATCCCTCTGAAAACCCTATGTCTTCAGCAAATTAGCAATCAAAACTTCCTATTGAATGAACTGGCTCGCTTGGTAAATGAGTTCAGCCTCGCTTGATAACAATTCTTCCTCAGTTGATAACAATCCTACTTCCACCAGCAATGAATTTCAAATTCACTTGATAGCAAGTTTTGAAAATATTGTTGAATGAGCAGCCTCGCTTGAATTTGTTTCAGTTCTACCTCGCTTGAAATATAGTTTCACATTCTCGATTGAATTTGTTTGAGTGAACTCTGGTCTTTCGCGACTAATTGCTTCTTCAAAACATAAGCATGCATGCACTATTGTATTGCATGAGACAAATGAAGTCGAAAACAGCCAACTGTTTTCAAATTTGAAAGGACCAATAACAATCTGACCCCTAATCGATGACAAATGACCCCTAATAATTATAATAAATGGTTGCATGCGTGAATGAGAACTCGTGGATGACACTTAATGATGAAAAATTTAACTATATTTGACAGATGTGACATCTCAAACGCAAAACTGAGAATCCCCGATTTCGTAGCGCATGATTTGCAAATTCGGGTTTTTGCGCTACGAAATCACCAGTGTTTTCGTAGTGCAGAATCAAATTTTTACACAGAGCATGCTACGAAAACGTGGTTTCGTGGCTTATTCATCAAATGGAATGAGACCTTTAACCCATAATCTAGACCTTTAAAAATATAAAAATGACTCTAACCCTATCTAGCATTATGACTTAGGAATAAGTGTAACTAACCAAGTTTCAGAAAATTTTTATACTGATAACAGTGGATCCACTTGGGATAGTGTGCCCCTGTGGTACACTAAGAACCTGTAGCTCCAGAGCTCCTATCCATCTTTAAAATAAAACTCTGACATTATGCCCAGTCTGCTCCAAACTTTTATGGCCTTCACCTTGGGCTCAAATTTGTTGGTCTCTGCAAGGACTCAAACTGCATCTACTAAAAATGCTCAGTCAACCTACCTTGAGCTTATTTGTAAATTCCTACCTACTCTATCAGCTGCAATTTCCATTTTAGCTCAGGCAACATGATATTTCCAATAAAGCCAATCAATTGTCTTTTCTGATATATGAAGCTCTTAACCGCATTCAACCTCAAAATAACCATGATAGTGAGATGACCAAAGCAACTTATAATGTATTTGATCTTCATAATGCAAATGAAAATGAAATACTGGTGTGCAAATATTTTCCATGTATTCATCTATAGGATCAAAGAAAACATGGTTAGTTTGATGATAATCATAACATTCTATATCGTCGGACAATTGATTCTCAGCCACACAAGATTCCTTTGATATGCTATCCAACTGCTTTTCTGAATGATTCCCATAGAAAATGTAATTTTCTTCATCATTATGATCATTCTTTGAAGTTGGTTGCTGCAAATTATGACATAAATAATCAACCTTTTTCTCTGCATGAGGATTGTAGCAAGAAATTTCCAATATTTCTTCTTTCTGTTTGAAATGATTCTCATACTCATGATGATCAAAGGATTGATCAACCTGCTGCAAATTTTCTTCAAACTCAGAGGATGTGCCATAATTTTCATAAGTAAAGTCCTGTTGGGTTTCATTTTCATGTAAGGTAGATATTATCCTTTCTTCTTGGTGTTCTTGTTGATGAAAGGTATTGTCATGAAGGGCTTATAAAATTTCCTCATCCTTAAACTCATCATCTTCATAACAATTCTCCAAATATTCAATAAAACTCTCAGAGTGTTTACAGCAGTATTTGACCATCAATAAAGAGGGATGACATCCTTTATACATCTCATAGAATTCATCATGAAAATTAGCCACAGAATATAATGAACCATTTGCTAAACCTTTATACCAAGACCATGCTTTTCCTTCTAGAGTGGTCGTAAACATCTTCATAAGATAGTCTTCAGGGATCTGAACCTTAAGACTATGTACATGCAGATGAAACCTAACCAAATGAAGAGCAGCATTGTCTTTCTTTTCATCTTTGAATATTGGAAGATCATCTAACCATTCAACCTTTGGCATAGGATTTGGAAAACTAGGGATATGAGACCAATTCATAGGGGCATACCTGGCATTCATTCTTGCAATGGAACTCATATTGAAACTTCATCTAGCTACTGATATTCTAGCAGTGGAGTCACCTTCCAATTTGATTATTTGATGTGTGGAGTCGCCAAGGTAGTTTTGCAACCTCAAACAGCTTCCTAAGCTCCTACTACCTTCAGAAGTTCAGCTTATTGATTACGGGAATGAATAATCTTCAGACTCCCGACAGACGCACCAAAATTTTATCTCAAAATCAGACCCTGATAGGCTACTAGTCTAGGAGACCCTAAGTAACTATTTCAAACCAAAATTTTAGTTGATACTTAGCCTCCTCAACCTAAGAGGGCTCTCTCAATAGGTTAATGATTTACAAATAAAGATCAGAAGGCTAACTCTGTGAATAAAGTGAATAGTTGGTTGTACTACTAATCAACAAACATCTATTGGGTAAATGGAGTCAAATTTTCTTTCACAAAACATAAATATTAGTTTCATATGGAAGTTAGGGCATTTCAGGGTTTAAATGCATCAATAGAATAGTAGGATAGAGGATAAACACACTTCATGAACATATATAGGAAGTTAGAGCACCTTCAGTGAATTCTAAGTAATATACATTCATGCCATTGCAAGTAATTTAAAGAGAAACATAATGAGACAATCAAAAATCCACAACCCTTTCTGAATCCTAAGTGATGAAACAAAACTCTTTGTATAAATAAAAAAACACAGTTCTCTGATATCAAAAAAAGTATGCTTGTTCAATGAAAATTCCAACCCTATGCAACTCGATTTCTTCCCTCTTATAGAGTGGTCATTACATCCTTGGATCCCTTCCAAACATTTGAGAAGAAATTTGAATTTGACACCTATCAACTTATAAACAAACTTCATTTACAAACTGACAGTTAAACTGTCTGTCTTATAGTCCTAATACAACTAGGACTAAAACACTATTTATTATATCTTAACAACCTTTAACAACCTTATCTAATCATTAAAAACTATGCTTTATAGCTAGACTTTGACCACAATGTTTTTCATCTTCTTGTTGTTAGACCCCATCAACCTGCTTCTTATCCATTCCTACAAAATAGGAGCATGTTTCTTGTATAATAGCTAAATGCCTCATTTCTGTCCATTCGAACCAACTGCTAAAGAACTGGTGCTCAAAACATGTGGCAAATGTCTTATAACCTTGATTTGAATTCGACCTTCCAGCTTTGCAAATCCCAACCTCCAAAATGGTGCAAAAACTGTCAATACTACTGTGCTATGAAACTGCTGAGTCTGATGTTTTCGTAGCGCAGACTTTTCCCTTTAAAATCATGCTTCAAACCTCCATTTTTATGTGCCAAACCCCCTGGATATTCATTGACATTCTCCATATACCTCCCACCAGCATCAAAGCTCAACACCAAACCCTTTTCACCTTTCAAAATTTGCAAAAATATTTCAAATTGCATCCTACAGCAGTTTTGTATCGCGCTACAAAACTGCTGAGTCTTCACTTTTCACAGCTTCCTTCCAAAATTTTAGTTTTCAATCCTTTAATACTATATCTCCAGGTGTATATCAGCTTCTGTAACCCATAAAAATCAACTTTAAAAAGCTCCAAAAATGCGATATTACCACATAACCTCAAAAATTTGTTAAAATATGACACTTACTATTTGCACTTATTTTAGCTGTGGCTGATCTTCAAACTGTGCTAGCTGAATTTCCACGTCTTCTACTCTCCTCTTAAGCCTTCTATTTTTTGCCCTTAGCTTGGTATTGACCATTCTAATGAGTTTTTCTTCTTTGATTGCAGGTAGGGTCCATATGAAGAATTGAGCTTGACTATCAATTAATTCAGGGTTTGGATTTTTCTCCAACTCTCACAGTCCTTTCATCCTTTCAAATTTTTCCCTTTCTTTTGCATGCACTCTCACCTTTTTCTTCAACTTATCAATCTCATTATTTTCCAATCTGATTTTTTCTTTTACATCTTCATAGATTCTCTTTTCCTTATGAATATTGAAAACCCTGTTTCTGTCTTCTTCAGGCATTGAAAATGATGTATTTGTAGTTTCTTCAAAAACATTAGCACTTTCATCTCCTCTTTGATCTATCTCCATGTCTGACTGTTTCAACTTCTTGGAGTTCCTAGGTGAGGGTTTCCTAGGCTTAAAGATAAACTCTGCCACTTCATCCTGTTTGATGAAGTCTTCTTGTACTAGGGGAGACTCTTCAAAGTCAATAGCTTGAAGTATATCATTCAAGTTACCTCTTGACCCCTTTGTAACAACAGTCTTACCCTTTTCCTTTAACCTTTGACTCCTAGTCAACCTTATTTGATCTATTTTACTAGTTGACTGCTCTAGAATTGTCTCCTTAACCAGAGTTTTCTTCTTCTGTGCGGATTTAGGAGTATCTTGGATTTCCAATGTTGTTCCTATCATTGGTTCTTTAACTTTTTTTCAAGGCTTGAGCTTAACAAATATTCTTGAATTTGTTTCTACAGGGGCAGTAATCTTTGATGGAGGTTTTTCTTTAGCTTGAGGACTGACACATGCTCAATCCCCCCCCCTTTCTTTCATGTGCCTCATGTAAGACTATTAACTTGACTAAACCATGGTGAAATAACGAGGTTTCACATGACTCAAATTTCATTTGTACCTTATCAGACATCTTAGCCAAAATTATAAAAAGATAAAAAGGAAAATCTAGAGATATTATCCCTGTGAAATGAAGCAAAAGTTTAAACTGATAGGTATACACCTTGTGGTATCTCCCTTCGTAGGTGAAGTACCTCTTAATATTGTAGAGCAAATTGGCAAATGTATCTTTAACATAACTTCTTGGCACAGCCTTGTTCAAGTCAACCTCTGTAAACTCTAGTTTTAGAAAGATTTTGTAGGGTACCATGTCAAACTTGAAGTTTTTAAACCACCTATCTTCTCCCCTCGGAATTTCTGTAACTGCTGATATCACTTCAGGAGAAATTGCTAAATTGAGCAATCCAATCTTTGAGTTTGATCCTGTGAAGTTTATGGAAAATTCTTTGGTGACTTGAGTGTGTCCTCTTTGAAGTTTTTCACAAAACCTCCAGCAACCTAATTTCTTAAAGGCTTCTTCAACAGACTTGTCTTTTTTAAGGGCTTCTACACCTTCAGGTTTTGTTCTTAGGCAATGAACAGACCTATCACTCCTTCTTTCTTCAGCCATTTTCTTCTTGAAAACTTTGTATCTTCAGAAATCTGTGATAATCCCTCTAAAAACCCTGTGTCTTCAGCAAATTAGCAAATTAGCATTCAGAAATTCCTATTGAATGAACTGGCTCGCTTGGTAAATGAGTTCAGCCTCGCTTAATAACAATCCTGCTTCCACCAACAATGAATTTCAAATTCACTTGATAGAAAGTTTTGAAAATACTGTTGAATGAGAAGCCTCACTTGAATTTTTTTCAGTTCTGCCTCGCTTGAAATATAGTTTCACAGCCTCGCTTGAATTTGTTTCAATGAACTTTGGTCTTTCACCACTAATTGCTTCTTCAAAACATAATCATGCGTGCACTATTGTCTTGCATGAGACAAATGAAGTCGAAAATGGCGAACTGTTTTCAAATTTGAAAGGACCAATGAAAATCTGACCCCTAATCGATGACAAATGACCCATAATAATTATAATAAATGGTTACATGTGTGAATCAGAACTCGTGGATTACACCTAATGATGAAAAATTTAACTATATTTGACAGATGTGACAGCTCAAACGCAAAACTGAGAATCCCCGATTTCGTAGTGCATGATTTTCAAATTTGGGTTTTTGTGCTATGAAATCACTAGCGTTTTCATAGCGCGCAATCAACTTTTTACACTGAGCGTGCTAGAAAAACGTGGTTTCATGGCTTATTCATCAAATCTTCGAAAAAAACTTTTAAAATGTGTTTCAAAACATGGCATAAGATCTTTGAAGAATGAAACAAGGTTGATGAACATTGTTTGGTGATGGAATGAGACCTTTAACCCATGATCTAGACCTTTAAAAATATAAAAATGACTCTAACCCTATCTAGCATTATGACTTAGGAACAAGTGTAACTAACCAAGTTTCAAAAAAATTTTATATTGATAACAGAGTGGATATGTCCTCTGTTTTTGCTAAAGAAAAATGAGAAAATAAGGGAGTGGTGGACTCATTGCACTTGGCCTTGAATTGGTGAACTGCCACTAGAGAGGTACAAAAGTCCTCGAGGTGGGGACAGAGGTGGGTATAATGGCCATGGAGATCACACAAAGCATAGGGGTGGTTGGTGTGAATAGTCTTTGGGTTCTTGGCTGAAGTCGAGGGAGGAACAAAGGTTTATGGGATTGTTGACTCAGGGAATGCGACATTAACCATGGTCTTGGTATGAGGCAATTCCGGACAATGATGGGTGGCATGGCTACAACATCACACAAATCACACAGTTGGGTACGCTTTGGAGGTTGAGGAGTAGCAAGGTCAGTCAGGGAATACTTGTCTTTAGATGCCTTCTTGCAAGCTTTTCCCTCTTTACCTGAAGTTGTTGCAATAGGAGGAGGTTCTTGTTGAGGTGGCTGAGGTACGGTAGTAGAGGTAGGGGTCATGGGGACTGGTTGGACGGGGGTTAAAGCAAGATAAGTTTTGGGCTGACTAGGCAAGGTAGCAGCTAGGGGATCAATGTACTAGACGGGGATCCAAAAGTCAGGTTAGGAAGGGATAAAGTAGCCATAACAGGTACTGAGAACACTCCATGAGGGGGAGCTAGGAACGGTATGCGACTGGAGGGGTAATGGCTAGGCGAGACGGATCTGAGATGGTTAAGGCCAGGAGGAACCATGCCAAGAGGGTAAATAAGCTCATGGATACTAGCTTCAGGTGAAGGGCCAAGAGGAGGGGGTCCATAAGGCTGAGTCGAAGTGCTAGAAGAAGGTTGCGGAGGGCGAGGTTGTTGACTAGCAAAAGCGAGCAGCTTGAGGGAAGCCCGAGAAGATTGCATCATGCAAACATTTGATGAGCTGGTATCAGAGACAGGAGGAGGAAGAGCAGGGAATAACCCAAGAAAAGAGGAGTCTTTCTAGACTCCGGGTGCGACACTAGTCAAGGGGTCGACGGTTTGCTTATTGGCCACCGAAGATATGATGAACTCAGGGGAGGTTTGAGACTTCGATTTGTAATATTTCAACTAGTCAATGGTGACTATATTTCCATTATGGGGAAAGGACATCTTGCAGTGAACTGCAGATGGTACAACAGACATCGCATAAGTGTAGCTATGACCCAATAGAATGTTGTAATATAAGGGGGCATCAATGACTTCTACGTCAACACAAACAGTCTTTCTCACAAGAGTGATAGGACAATTGCGGAACATGCCAATGAACTTGGAGGAGTGGCCATCCCACGCTCGAAGGGTGATAGTGGAAGGGTCCAACTCAGGTGATCCGAGTTTCTTCCAAAACGAAGCAGACATCACGAAGGTGGATGCCCCCTCATCAATGATAAAATGGGAGACATTGGCATTTTATATCTTGACAAGGATTTGGAAGGAAATGGAAGCAGGAAGGGGAGAATGTTCTGACCGATCAACATCAAGGATGATCAAATGATCATCTAAAGAATCTACAGTGCCCATGGTAGATAGAATACCTTTTCATTGTGAAGGGCACGACTGGAGGAGTTCCAACGTTGATATGGTAGCAGGATATTGCACCAAATCATATACTATACTATACGAATGGGCAGCTTTGCCAGAAGTAGCGTTTTGGTGTAATGGTCCCTTGGGGATCTTGGTATGAACCTCTTCCTTAGGCAGAGGGATCTGTAAAGGACCATTGGTTGTTGAAAGAGGCTCTGTAGAACCTGAAGAAGGGGGTTCGGGGGTAGACATAGCGGGAGGCTTGTTGTACTAACGGGACCGAGTCTAAAGGTTGAGGTCAACAGTAATGGGTTGGTAAAAATTCATCATGAGAATCTGGTAATCGGAGGTACCAGATGGAGGAGGTCGAGTGGCCGCCTGACCTTCAGGTGGTTTGGTAGCCACAAATCCTTGTTGAGGGAAAGGATTAGTGAACACAACCAACTGACTAGGTGCAGCATTGGGAGGAATGGAAGGGGAGGCTTTCTGTCCTCACAATGCTGCTTGAGTCTCCCACATCTACCGCATATGTGATAAAAGAGGACAATCATGGGTGTAATGACCATAAACACCGCAACAAGAAAAAGGCTTGTTCGTGCGAACATGCCTGTCCTGCTTGGGCTGAGTGCCCTGCTACTGGTTATCAGTGTTAGGTGCATTAACTTAGCGATTAGGTCTAGGATTACCGGGGACAGATTTATTTTGGGTGCCTTTCCTCTTCTTTTTGGAAGTAGGAGGATTAGTCGCGACCTTTTGTGCATACACCTACCCCTGGGGGGATGGTGGATGCTGTTGCGGGGGTTGAGAAGGCAAGGGAGGTGGGGGTGCTAATGCTTGAGGAGCTAGAGCACCAGGATGTGGATATGGATAATAACGAGGTTGGGTAACATTTTGGTAAACAAGTTGGGAAAAATGAGGAGACGTATCGTATCCTGGATACATGCTACCGGGAGGGGGAAAAGTGTTGGAGGTGCTACCCCCTCCCTGAGGGACACCATATCCCATGGGAGGTTGAGGATATGGATGAGAAAGAGCTCCAATGTACCGTCAGTGGCACGCGATTCCCTCGGTGCGTTAGCACCACCGTAGATCAAGTCATATTTTAACGTGATTTGGAGAGCAGATTCTTTGGATTGAGGGAAATGCGATGCGAAATCTTTTCCTATAGTAGGAAAAAGGGATCTAAGGAACCAGTCCATGTAGACACAGTCTTCGAAGGTAGGGGCTCGACATAAGCTCTTTCTTCTCCACCTTTCCTGGACATGATCGGATAGGCAGGTCACAAACGATTGACGGAAAAAATTGAAAAGTTCAATACTAGTGTCATAACGAAGGGGACGCTGGAAATAAGACAGAAAATATTGGGCAAGAGTCTCAAAGGTGGTATGAGAGGAGGAGGCCTAATCCACATACCACTTAGAAGCTTCGCCAATAATCATACGTTGGAACAACTGAAGATGGACAGAGCCATCGATGATGAAATTAGATGAACACCACATGTGGAAAGATCGAACATGGTTTGTAGGATCTTCTCTAGCAAGACCTTCAAACTTGGGGATGTCGGAAGGGAGCTTGGTTGGCATAGCAGGCCAACTAGTGTAATGGCATATAGGGTCATTGATCAACTGGTTAAAATTGGGAAGATTGAGGCCTGCCATATAGGGGAGCAAGGGAGCAGCCAGGATAGTTCCTATTGCGGTCCCACTAGTAGTATTCCCAGCATTAGGGTCGGGGCTACCACTAGCGTTAGGTCTTGAACCAAAAATGGTGAAGGTGATAGGGGGAGAACCAGGGATGGAACCAAAAGGGGAACCCAATGAACCAGAAGAGGAGTTAGAATGCAGACTCGATGGAGGATTAACTCGAATAATACGCGGAGGAGTAAGTCTTCCTACCAGAAACTGAGGATGAAGTCCAAGAAGTCTCCAGGATAAATGCCTTGGGGGCACAATGATGAAAGCACAAACACGGCACAAAGGGAAGAGAGACCAACAAGGGCAAGGAGGTGCAGGATCAAATGATTACAATGTCGAAACAAGGGCAGAGAGGTGTAGGATCAATTGATTACAATGTTATAGTATTTGCCTAGTGGTGCTAACCAGGCTCTTCTTCACTTAGGGTGTGTGTGAAAAGTGTGTAAATTTTAATTTTTAAACCCAGAAGTTTGTAGAGAAAAAGAAAAAGTGTGTTGTAAAACTGTAAATAAATCTGCAAATAACACTAAATGAAACTGAAATAACATAAAATAAACAGCTAATTATGCATTAATCTAAACCCAAGGAGGCGGGCCTCTCAAAAATTAGTCTATGGATGGGAAAAAATCTAGTCAAAACACACCAAAATAGCCAATGGATCTAAAGTCAAGAGGGACAATGATCTAAAGGTCATATCTGCTAGAAATAGGTGCAGAAAAGCAACAAAAAATCAGAGGGAAAATTGTTGTAAATGAGGTGGCGAAAGGCTACAACCTGGAGGGAAACAGAGGGGACCCTAGAGGAATACCCAAACAAAACTAAAAGGAGGTGTTTTGGATGGATGAATAACCAATCTGAAGTGGATCTAAACATAAGGGATCAAATCTAAAAAATGGCTGAACACACTAAAATTTCAGACGACCTGCTGTAGCTAAAACTCCTCCTAGAAAGGTGGAGGGTACTGAAGCCCTAGGGGGCTAGGTTCCCACTTTGATGACTAAAACAAAGTAAGTACATGTCCTAAATGGGCGGAGACAAAGGTAAGACAACCCTGAACAAAGGCCTAGACAAACCCAAAAAAATATCATAAAAAATCCCACAAAAAGTTCAAGTCACATTTTGTGACCTGTTTTCTGCAGAGGTCGCGGGTTTTGGCCCAAAAAGTGCGACCTACACTTCCGGCACTCTCGGGAGCAGGTTTCAGAAAATTTGGCATCTCAGCTGCGGTTGATGCCTGTCACTTGTGCAATAGGTCTGAAAAAACACGAAAGTTAGAATTTTAAATGTTTTAGGGCTTTATAGGTTAAAAACCACATCAAGAAAAGCGAAACAAGAGGCTGAAGAGAAATCCTAGGGTTTGAAGTAGCTGGTCATGCAGGGATTTGAAAAACTACAGAGGTCATAATTGTAAACCCTTGTGGAGTCGCCAGTTTTTAATATGAATTCTAATTGCAAGTGTACGAAAAAAGTCCACTTTAGTTGTGCATAGCATACAACCTTAACATCAAATATGGCTGTCAATTTCTTTAGATCTACATTTAGTTGACCAAGATAAATGCTACAAAATCTAGATCTATGCAGTAAAAGACATTAAGCAGTAAATAAAAGCAAGAGTTGCTCCATGCATCCAATAGACAAGACAAGAATATTTTTAAAGAATTTTTGTATTTTTGACACCTGGGAAGGGAACATAGAAAGATGTTACCAATCCCCCTCAATGGGACGGGTTCTTGTAAGTCCTCAACACTTCAGATCTAAGATCTCTCTCTCTTGATGGTGTAGAAAACCCAGACAAAAAATGGAACTCAAAGGGAGCTCACAAGAAAAATGGTAGCAAAATATGACAATGATGGAGGATCAAAGTCATAACAAAAGTATAGATGCAGAGTGATCTTTAGGCAACAAAAGGTAGTGAGTGAATGGAAAAACCCTTCTATTTATAACAAAATATTGAGTTATTCTAGATATTGGTGCATAATTAAAATTTTATTAACCAAATCTAGATCCAAATTTTATGAAATATTTTATTATATTTGTTGGAGGGAAAAGGAATTTGAATTTGGTCAAATCCATTTATTTGTAAATAATAAATAAATAAATGATTTATTTATTATTTTAAGGATGTGGTTGAGTAATAATTAAATAAATAATGATTTATTCAATTATTTATAAATGATTTAGTCAAATTTAACAAGGAATGTTATTTAAATAAGGTTTAAATAATGATTCCTAGAAAATAATAAGATAAATAATAATTTATCTAAATAATTTTCTTGTTTTGGGTTAAATATGACCAGGAATATAATTAAATTGTTGTTTAACTAGTTATTCCTTGAGGAAAATCAAACAAATGTGGATTTATTCAATATTTCCTCATGGGTTTTCCTGTTTAGACCATAAACGACTTAATAAATATGGATTACTAAGTTATTTTTCATAGTGAAAGCAATTTTACTTAGGGTAAAATTGGTCTTACATGTTGTGCTTTGGTCCATCTAATAGTAACATGTGAGATGACCAAAAAATGGTGTAAAAACTATGCTTTTGGAACATTTTTTCAAGTTATTCTAAAAAAACATTAACATTACTCATACCATCATAATAAGGAAAATCTCGTACCTCTAAGGATATGCACCGTAGATATTTTGTCACCTGATTGCAGTGCAACGCAACTACTTCGTGCAAATGGTTCTGCCAGTTTTTCATCTCCTCATCTAAATACGAAAAACATGAACTATCCTTCTCTCAATTAAGTTGACCATCTATCATTGGGTTGATCCACTCTTCATCGTCTGTGCGCACTGGCTCAGTATATCTTTCTCCTTTTGCAGGGTCCAAAGGAACCACAACCCTAGTTCCATTAATTTCAAACACCATACTTTTGCGCTTGAGGTTAATGATGTTGTTCATATCGATAGCCCAATCTAGAACCAACAGGGTAGGATACAAGTCAGTATCATGAACGATCTAGATAACTTCAAAGTCTGCGAGCACCTGGACTCCTTCGATATCCACTACTACCTGCGAGAGTCTTCCTGATGGGATAATATTTTGTTGATTCTCTATGCGCAGCTGAATAATGGACCACTCCAACTTAGGTTCTCCCAATATTTTCCAAGTCTACTTTTCTAAGACGTTCACATTAGACCCTAAATCCAAGATAACCTTATCCATGTCGTATGCACTGATTTGAGTAGTCAAGCATATTTCCCATCCAATTCTTATTTTATTATTATAAATCTTATTGAAAACCTGCTACTCCATCAGGGGTTCTTCTTTATCTGTGCAGTTTTCTATTAATTCTTGTAGGTTCTTAACTTCCTTCTTATTGTGCAACAATTTAATACAAACCTATAGGAAGGACTTTAATTATTTTGAGTGGAATTCTATGGTTTCCTTTCCTGCATTCTTGCAATTAATACAGAGAAATATTCAATAAGATGATCAAAATGTCTATAATACATGTAGGATTGTTGTGTTGGGTTTGGAAAATTGCGCGCGTAATAACCAATGTACCTACAATTATAGTAGGTGACCTGCACCCTTCCTCAACCAGCTCCTCCTCCTCTTCGTCGGCCTCTGCCTTGGAATCCACCACGTCTAGATGGGAATGCAGGTGACCTTGGTTCCCGTCCTTCGGACTGCATCCTATATAAGCCAGTTCGGTCAATCATCAAATCAAAGCTGCGACATTTCTGCTCATTATGTCCCCTGATCGGTAAAATTTACAGAAATTTTGCTTAAGCTCTGGGATATATTTACCAATCCTAGGGCAGAAGTCTATCGAGTGCATACCAGCCGCTTGAAAAATCACACACCATAATGTGGGAGTGCCACTTGGTCCTGTCGTGCTCTTAATCAAACTTGGTCCTCTGGCTATTAGATAGTTATTATATACAAGACACTGATCTTTATGATGCCCTTCAACTTTACAATGTATACACCATACAAATGTGCATACGTCCTTCCCCTTCTCTTGGTGTAGTCTTTGTATCACTAAGTGTAGCGTAGCTAGTTTTTTTTTAATCTGTTGATCCCCACCCTACACAGCTAGTACATGTGAGGCTTCTAACTTCATTGCAATCTCCATAGCTTCAGCCTGTGTCACAATCTTCTGTTGATTTAAGGACTAGTGCAAATGCGATAGAGACATGGCAATGAACCATTATTTCTGTTGTGTGTCATCAATAGTAAATCCTCCATCTCTGATGGTGCGCTTCAACCATTGATTTTCCTCCCATACTAATTGATTCACTTCTTGTTGGATTTCATTTAATTTAGCCATGCATTGAGCATATGCTTTTGGCTTTTTGAATTTGTAATATTCCCAATTAGCCATGAGCTAGTTGGAATATTAATTTTTGTTTTTACTGCTTAGTTTGATGAATAAGAGGGTATGGAGACCCATAAATCTCCTTAGTATCACTGCTAATGTGAATGAGATCACTTTAGTGGCTTGATAAAACACCCTTATGTGTGAAAAGGGGCTAGAGCATGTAGACTGGGTTAACTTTGATGAAATCAACAGCGTTGTCATGGAGGAGTGGCATTCATTGTGGGACAACGTAGTTTTGGAGGGAGACTTCATGCATGGAAGTAGTGGATTTAATGAGTGGGGCCAAGGGTGAGGAAGCTCACCACTTATATAAGGAAGGGGATGGAAGCCATAGAGGTATGTTGTTGATTATTATTTTGATATGTTCGGTTAAGACTTGTGTTCTCTCTTCAGTTGTTTAGCTAAGATTGCAATGCTATTTAGCACAGGGTGTTCCTGAGCGGAAATCCCACCTTCATCCTTGGGGGGAATTCGAGTGCCTACTCAGGAGAAATGATTGCACTACATTTCCACATTCTGGCATTAGGCCAAGCTCCATATTTCATCTACAAAATAGTTTCTACAGAGGGTTGTGCTATGTTGCAGGTTGCGGCGGTGGAGAATACATCTGGGTGATTTGTAATCTAGATTTCAGTGGAGGAATGTTTCCTTCCATTAGGAGGCTAGTAAGGAAGGTCCTTGAGCCTTATTGCAGCATTTGGCATCATGCCACACTATCGTTTTCCCCTACAACGCATTTTCAGTCTTGGATTGCGTTATTTTAGGTAGGAGTTGTAGGGGTGGTTTCAATACACCATTTGGAGAGAAGGTTTTCCAGTGAAGGGATCAGACTTTCATCTAGAGAGTCTATTGGAGGAGGCTACATTATTTTTCATATCATATCAGCCACATCTTTCCAGTTGTATTGTTACAGTGAATCTTCATCCCTAGGGCTTTGATTCATTTCTTGTATATTGTTGTTTTTCTAAAAACCCTCTTGGGTTTCTTGTTGGAGGTTGTATAGAGACTTGATCTTCATGTACATTATATTTTGAAACATATATCAACCATATCACCTTTTGTATATTCATATGTTGTAGCAGTGCTCTTATGACTGTGTTGTATTGAGGGGATTTATCTATTGGAGGCTTGTTGGTTCATGTTATATGATTTGTGCCCCATTATTTTGTACATGTTTTCTTTTGTTATGATTAATAAATAAGCTCCATATTTTTCTCTCACATTTATGCATTGATCTACACTTCTATTTCCATTTTATGTCTTATATTGTTGCTTTTCCCATTTGGGAATATTAAATTGGTATCAGAGCATAATCTTGGCTCAGCCTGTGCATCTTAAGCCAATATGTCATCAGAAGAAGGAGATCCTCTCACAGATAGTGAGAAGAGGTATCTCAGAAGAAACCAGAAGTATGATTATAGAGATGATAAAGAAGACAAGGGTAAAACCCCTTTATCAGGAGAAGGAATTTCCTAAGCTTCTTCTTCGAACTATGCAAGACATTACAAGAGAAATAAAGGAGACGAGGATGGATAGACACAAAGAATCCCCTAAAGGGTTTCTACATGGTGAAGGCTCCAGCATTTCTCATCACTGGAGTGATCAACCAGTGAAGCACTAGGTTTCCCAACGCTCTACAATGCCTACATTTTTGGTAGTGGGAAATGGAGGGTTTCAAGAACAAGAAACTATTGAAGACTATTTTCTGGAGTATGAGTCTCAATCTCAGAGATTCAAGGATCATTTTATTTTTCAATAATTCTATCAGATCAAGGAAAATAGGAGACCCTGGCATCACAATAGAGGTGGAGGATTCATACAGAATCGTGATCTACACCAGACTATGGGCATATTTTTCTTACCCAACTTTGATGGGTCATCAAAATGCATTGCCAAATCATGGGTAGAGAAGCTATACATCTACTTCCAGCTGAACCAAGTACCAGAGATGGAGGTCATCAAAATAGTAGCGCTTCACCTTGAGGGTGAAGCACATGATTGGCGGTTTCATGGTCTTTCTACATTGGGTCATGCCAATGTGACTACATATTCAGAGTTCACAAGGAGGTTAGTGGAGAGGTTTGATATAAGAGACCTGGAGGCACATTTCATGGGGCTAGCAAAGCTCAAACAATCAGGTAATCCAGAGACTTATATTTCTGAATTTCTAAAGCTTTTTGTTATGGTTCTTGATTTATCTGCAGCAAGGAGGGTCTATATGTTTATTGATGGGCTATCAGAACCTCTACATGGGTTGGTTAAATATACCAAACCCACTACCCTTCAAGATTCCATTGAAATGGTTAGAGATCTACAAGATGCCTTGCCAAAATCAAAGGCAACATTTCAGCAAAAGCCCACTTTTCCATCCAAGGGAAAAGATTAGAAGGCTCCTCTTTCAAAGGAGAGCCAAAAAAAATTACCTCTTAGTGATGATGTCCAAATATATTTTAGGAGAAGGAAGCTTTACTTCACATGCCAAGAATCATGGACACTCAAACATATATGTGCAGTAGGGAAGGCACACTATTTAGAGGCATTTTCATATGATGATGAGGAAGAAGAAGAATAACCAGAAGGAGGTCATAGCGTTGGGATAGAAGGAGAGGATCCACCACCACGAGGAGGTGGGAATGGAGCATTTTCTCCAATTGGAGGGGCCCTTGCATCATTGAGAGGAGTACCCAAGTACTTGAACTTGAGGGTTTGAGGTTTCATTTTAGATCAGAGGTTTTCATTTTTGATTGACAGTGGGGCTACCCACAACTTTATTTATTCCCAAGTAGTGCAAAGGAGGGCAATACTCACTGATGATTTTGAGGGAATTTCTGTTTTGGTCCCAGGAGCTAGAACTATGCAGTGCATGCATTATGTTCCATCTTTATCTGTCACTATGGGGACATATACATTAACTAATCACTTCTTTGTAGTTGGCATACTTGACACCAATGTGATATTGGGTGTGTAGTGGTTGATTACTTTGGGGAAGGTCACCACAGATTGGGAGACTTTGCAGATGGAATGGGTGGATAGAAAGAGTGGCAATAATCAGATGATTAGGGGCATGCACACATATCCCTCACAAACAACTTGCACATAGAAAAAAGAGTTGGATTTGCGCAGTGGAAGTAAGGACCTAATAGTCCCATCTATTATGCACATGACTCTGGCCCATGAGACATTATTGTTTTATGGAAAACCACCTGGGAGGCCACCTAATCATGAGTTGCTGAGAAATGTCTCACATAATTTTGCACCACTGATAGATCCAAGAGGAGTGGGAGCATTTGGAGGTCATGGTACAACGCTAAGAGTCTTTGGTAGACTCAAGGAGGAGGGAGACATTCTACCAACATCATCATTACCCACTCTCACCTCAGATCTTGTGCTGAGAAAGGAGTAGCAGAGGGAGGATATCGGCCTTCCAGTATGTGACTTCGGCATAGGAGATATCAAAGAAAGGAGAAGCAACATGACAAATGCTTTATATAGATCATCGACACTGTCACTATGGAGGATAGATCCATATTGGAAATCCCAGTTGTTTGGTGGATTATTCCAAGGATATTTTTACTTGCATGATACTTGATGACCAGCTACTAGAGGAGGGATATTCAGTAAGAGATGAGGTCATCTACTATCATAGTAGGATCTTCTTATCTAGAGCATCCAAGCTCAAGGAGAAGTTACTACAAGCATCACATGAGGATTTTGTCTTCAGCCACACTTATTCCATGAGAACATACCATACCATCATGGAGGGATATACTTGGGAAGGCTTTGAAGAGGAGATATATCAGCATTTGAGGAGATGCATGGATCATGTGGAGATGGAGGAGATACATAACTCTTTCATGGAGCTATCATAGCCACCTCTTTCCTCTTTTGGAATGAGGGGATATATCTATGAGCCACTTCATTTTTGTGAGAAAATCATATCATAAGGATCATGTTTTTATTTTTAATGATTTACTTAATGAGTATTTTCATTCCTTTACCATACATGTGTAGGCCATTTTTCCAATGGGAGAATTCTTCCTTATAAACTTCATGGCCTACTTGGGGCCATAGATAGTGTTGAGCATGGCCACTCACTAGGAGGGTATAGGGATATGACATATCATTTATGGTGTGCTCCAAAGGCACCAAACATCACTCAACTTATTGAAACATGTGAGAAGACTATGGAAACAAGTAAGTGGTGGGGAAACCACTTACCATATCATGATCTGAGGAAGTCAAGAGATATACTGCACTGGTTCCACATGTGGGACTGTGATCCACCTCCATTATTGCATATGATAGCTTATTTATCCTTGATTTTGATCCCATACATTAATGATGTCCTTATTCTTTTTATGGGAATGATTGGAGGGAGGATGAAAGTATTGGATGTGCCCTTTGGGAGAGAGATTCTCCATGTTTCTTATGCTTCATGTTTTAGGGAGAACATTGGGCAAACCATGATTTCTACAATGGATCTTTTGCTTCCTTATGAGATTATTCAATTGCATCTCATGAGAACTTGGGAGGAGCATTTCATGGAGGGATTGATTGGGAGACACTTGGTTTATGAGGAGAGCTTATCACATAGAGTTGTCACCAAGGAAGGAGGAGAAGAGTTGTAGCACTCACCTTTATAGTTTCTTGAGGACAAGCAACATTTGGGAGGGGAGGACTGTAATATTCCCAATTAGCCATGAGCTAGTTAGAATATTAATTTTTGTTTTTGCTGCTTAGTTTGATGAATAATAGGGTATGGAGACCCATAAATCTCCTTAGTAGGAATAAAATCACTACTAATGTGAATGGATATCACTTTAGTGGCTTGATAAAGCACCCTTATGTGTGAAAAGGGGTTGGAGCATGTAGACTGGGTCAAGTTTGACCAAATCAACAACGATGTCATGGAGGGGTGGCATTAATTGTGGGACAGTGCAGTTTTGGAGGGAGAATCTATGCATGGAAGTAGTGGCTTTAATGAGTGGGGCCAAGGGTGAAGAAGCTCACCACTTATATAAGTAAGGGGATGGTAGCCATAGAGGTATGTTGTTGTTTATTAATTTGATATAGTTTGTTAAGACTTGTTTGCTCTCTTCAGTTGTTTAGCTAAGATTGCATTGTTGTTTAGCACAAGGTGTTCCTGAGCAGGAATCCCACCTTATTCCTTGGGGGCACTTCGAGTGCCTACTCAAGAGAATTTATTGCAGTATATTTTCACATTCTGGCATCAATCCAATCTCCATCTTTCATCTACAATGCAGTTTCTGCAGAGGGTTGTGCTGTGTTGCAAGTTACAGCAGTAGAGAATACATCTGTGTGATTTCTTATCTAGATTTCAATGGAGGAAGGTTTCCTTCCATTGGGAGGCTAGTAAGGAAGGCCCTTGAGCCTTATTGCAGCATTTGGCATCAGGAAAAACTATGATTTTACCATACAGCGCAGTTTCAATCTTGGACTGCGCTATTTTAGGGAGGAGTTGCATGGGTGGTTTCAGTACACCATTTGGAGAGAAGGTTTTTTCCAGTGAAGGGATCATCCTTTCATCTGGAGAGTCTATTGGAGGAGGCTACATTCTTTTTCATATCATATCAGCCACATCTTTCCAGTTGTATTGTTGCATTGAATCTTCAACCCTAGGGCTTTGATTCATTTCTTCTATATTGGTGTATTTCTGAAAACCCTCTTGGGTTTTTTGTTGGAGGTTGTATAGAGCCTTGATCTTCATGTACATTATCTTTTGAGGCATATGTCAGCCATATCACCTTTTGTATATTCATATGTTGTAGAAGTGCTCTTATGACTGCGTTGTAGCAGTCTTCTGACATTTTGTGTAGTAGCAGCCCCTCATTATTGAAGGGACTTATCTATTGGAGGCTTGTTGGTTCATGTTATATGATTTGTGCCCCATTATTTTGTACATGTTTTATGTTTTTATGATTAAAAAAGAAGCTCCATATTGGTCTCTCACATTTATCCATTGATCTACACTGCTATTTCCATTTTTATGTCTTCTATTGCTGCTTTTCCCATTTGGGAATATTACATAATTGTTCCTTTAATGCGGCCTTCGGATTATCAATTGTTGCATTAGGGTTCGTTGCTTCATACCTTATGTACAAATCTAGTGCACTTTCTTGAAATGCAGTAGCCAACTGCGCTTTCTTAACATTATCATTACTTATCTGTTGTGTTGTCCATATAGCGTTTGTAACAAACCATAATTAGCTCACATCTTTGTTCCCAATACCAGGGAAATTAGGTAACTTCATGGAAGCAGCCATATCATTGTCTGGTGGTGGAGGTGGAGATGGAGTGGATGGCTTGTTAGAGTGAGATGAGTTTGGAAGTGGAGTGGATGGGATATGAACTATGGCCAACGACCCAAGAATAACCAGATCTTGAAATTCCTCTTCTTTTGGGTGCGCAGATTCACCAGAGCTACTTCTGTCAGATTCTTCATCGCTACCATATTTACCTTTGAGAGGACTGTAAAATAAATCTTCTTCTAGGTCTACTCTGTAAGTTTTTTCCACTGCGCGTAGAACTACCAAATCCTCTGTGCGTGGAGCTAGATGGACCTCTTCAAGATATTCACTCAATGTGGCTGCACAGAGTACCCTTTTCACACAAAAGGATTTTAATCCATAGTTTCATTAAGCGTGGGAACTTACCTCTAGGGCCCTTTAAAAATCTCCTTTCGACTTCAGAATAAAATACAAACATATCAATAGTGAATTCAGTCAGAAATCCTCCCAGAACACTATTGATCCAATGATCTACTATGCGAGTAATCTTATTTCTAGATATCTCCAATTTTTGTACCAACTCTAGGGTCCACTTAGTGATTGTGTTGTCCATTATGCAAGTCTGGAATTCAGCAAGCCGAGACAACCACTCTTGCAACTCGGTTGCAAAGGACGCAAAGAAAATTTCTTGGACCTCTGTGTAGATATACCTTTGCGCCCAATCTTCGACAAACAATTTAGGGCTTTTTTTTCTTGGATCACAAATTCATGCACCTTCTTGTCAAGCCAATCTTGCAGTTCTTCTTTTTTCAGGTGCCACAACATCAAATCTCCCTAAAAATGATCCTGTTCTTAGAAACTGAACCATTTGTTGGCTTGAGGGGTCATGACCTAGGTTCGGAGTAATCGCGCAACCAAAAAAACCCTCCAACTACTAGCCCTTTCGGCAGTGATCTG
Source organism: Pinus albicaulis (assembly GCA_034641835.2). NCBI lineage: Eukaryota > Viridiplantae > Streptophyta > Pinopsida > Pinales > Pinaceae > Pinus > Pinus albicaulis. The sequence continues at coordinate 1,609,715,203 of CM076582.1, read as the reverse complement.
CTTGCACAGACCAAAGTCTCACCCGAAGCAGTATGGGGGGGCATTGGAACCAAGTTTCCGCACCCAAGAGAGCTTTTGATGTGGATCCAACAAATCTAATGCATACTACCTTGTGCGCAAATTCAAAGAACCAGATCTAATTGTAGACAAACAGTAAAGCAGTTGTGCGCACCTAGATAGTGAAAAACAAACTTATCCCTTACACATTCATAGATTGTTACCAAATAAACCTTTACGCGGACAGATTATTATACTTTAGATCTAACAATTAAGCAGAACAATACTCATGCATAGATGCAATTTACCAACTTGACTTATCAATCATGGAAATACATATGCATTCAACAGAATAGATGTAGATCTATAATAAGCAACAGATAATGCACATAAAAAATCTAAGACAGTTAACTACAAGAATCATATAAAGTCTGAGTTCACTAAAATTTCCTTATTTATCAATATATCTTCAATCAATACAATCTTTCCCTTCTGTGCACACAGCAGCAGAGTCCATGCACACAGCTCAGGACTAGGTCTCCACGCACACAACCATCAGGAGCCTTTCTACCCAAACCGACCCAAAACTTAGATCAAAGCATTAATAAGCATAAAGATCCATCCATCTATGTCTCCCTATCCTTCTCAACTCTTACATATTTATATTTTTCCAAATGCACACATACCATGGTCTCAAACCATGGCTTGAGACTCATATTTTTCACATTTTCCCATTACAATAATTAAGAGACTTTGACCCGCCCTAAAGCCCCTTGATATCTGCACGCAACGCTTACAAACAAAAAACTTAACCAAAATTTATTTATCCATGGGACCCTGCTCCAACACATAGCTATGTGAATTTGTCATCGAACACAAACCATCTACTATCATATTCCCAAGGGAATTGTCCCACCTGCAACAGGGGAGAAGCATAGACATAACATAAATTCTAGAGATAAAGGTCTCTCATCTTATAGCGGTTGAACAAGATAATGACTGACATTTGAATGAAGAGTGGTTTATGTTGTTTGTATGCCCCCCCTTAAATCTAACATGTTAAGATTTTAAAAATGTATATACTAGCATTTAGACCAGAAGGGTGCAAAGACATGTTGATAGAAGTGTAGATGAATGTACAATGATACAGAGGTAGCATTGAAGGAAACAAGGATGTGGACGTGGAAGGCATGAGGAATAAGGAGGCTAAAGTATTGGTAAAGTAGATCTTTCCAAGTGGGTAAAAGTGCATTATAGAATCTGTAATATATCAGATTTTCATCACCAAACTAAAAATTAGAAACACATTACCTTGACTAGTTTGAATAAATAAATATTTACTCTCTAAATAGATACAAAACATAGGAAATCCAATATTTAATTTTGAAACCCTTTATTGGGAAAATTAAGGCCTAATATATACAAATAACAAACATAGGAAATCCAATTTACTCTTGAAACCCTTTATTTGGAAAATCAATGCCAAATAGATACCTATTATTTCCTTGGATAGTTGGTGAATCTAGCTACATTGATACCAACTCTTGATCTATGTTCCACCATCAATCTCTTCCAAAAGGCGTTTCACAAACCATCTCTACACTAAACCATAGATAAATTTATAGCAAAGGCACTTCACAAATGAGCTCCACACTAAACCATAGATACATATATGGAAAATTGCAAACTTCCAATCAAAACAAAGAATTTATTTTCATCTCTATGTTATTCAATTCTTCATCATGTTTTCTATATTTAGAATACAAAGTAAAACACTCCATCTATGATAAACTTGGTCCACAAGCAGAAGCAGGGAAGCATGGCTCCGAATAGTTGTCAACTTACACCACACAATGCTATCACTTGAACATACACATGCATATTGAACATTTTCTCTTGACCTTTCATCACTACACCATCTTTGATAAGTTTGACCCACACAAGAAAGCTTACAACACACAACGTTATCATTTGACAACGACATATATATTGAACATTTTCTCCTAAAAATAACATATAGAGAGAAATAAACCAATGGTAGTGTTGTCCCGACACATATATAACATACCATGGTATAATACAAAAGCACTCAATAGTCGGTGGCATAGTACATAATAATAATGGCCTCCTAAAAAGGAATTAGTGAGTGAGATGGAAATATCTCGCAATGAAGCTATAGATGTTAGGGGAAACTTCCAAATATTTGTACTAAAGTAGCACAAATTTTGGAATATACATTTTATCACGGAAAAAGGTATATAGAAAACCTATGTCAAATGTCTTTTTAAAAATATTTTAGAGTTAAATGATGAGAAATTCCAAAAATACAACTTCAAAACATCCATCTTAAGCTAGGTCAAATTTTAAAATATTCATTTAATCATTGAAAAAAACATATCTATTTTATTATAAAACAAACTTTTAAATTCATATTGTGTAAGAGATTATCGTAAGTTGCAAAGTTAAATTCCTCCTCACTCTATCCCGCCCCACCCAGCACTTATAAGCCTTAGCCCCGTAGTGAATCTGTTTTCCTAGAAGTCATTTGAGATCAATAGGGAAGGATGGAATTTCTTAATGATGTACTTCATGTTTGGTAAAGATTCTAGAATCTAAAATCCAATTTTCAAAGATCTTAAGCCCCAAATTAATTTGGAAAATTTTGGATTCTACCTCCCACCTTTGGTTAAACTATTCACTAATATTATAAAACTTGTCTTTTAAGTTTCCTAAAATTTATCTAGATTATTTTTCCTTATCATGCAACATCTCTCTCATATTCAAACCTTTTCACTAGTTGAGGACTAAAGGAATTTTAAACTAGAATATGATGATTTTCAACCACAATAGAGAGGGCAGAATAATTTTTTTACCACTCCATTTGTAAGAGTTTATGTCTAATGTTTTTCCCTTATTCTTAGTTTAAATTTTGTGAGGAAAATTGTGAAGCACTATCTTGATTTGAAGTTCTTTTTTGGAATCATTTACTGTTTTGCTAGCTATTTACTGGAATAATTTCCCAAGAAGTCCATATCTTTGTGAGATTTTCAAGTCAAAGACAAGTGGCGCTAGAAAATTCAAAATGACTCACGAGAAAATCATACTTTCATAGGCCAAATTTGACTCTCGTTAGATGAGTTTGAGTCAGTGCAAGTACAACTCACTAACCGGCCTATATTAACCACAAACTGCATCATTTTGTCCAGAAGATGTGTGAACAATTTCCTAGGCTCCTCAACCTCTTAACTCTTCTACCATGCCAACCTCTTACGTGAGTAGAGTCTGGTAACATTGTTGCATACATAAGGGAATAGGTGGCATTTAGAGGTTGTTTCAAATGGTGTTTGTTTTTTTGTGTCAACAAAAAAAATACTATCTAATATTACTACCATAGTAAAATCTCTCCAAAACTGGAAACCAAGAGTGAGTGATCGAAACCAAGAGAAATATAAAAATACAAGATTTGGAAGAAAAGAAAAAGAAAAGGAAATTCAACTCACGTCAAATTTTTTAAATTGTAATTAGAACAACACACATCTTAGTTTAAATTTTTTATGGTTGTAATTAAGGGAGAGTGTTGGAGAAACTAATTGCAACCACTTGCTAGGTATCAAGCCAAGTGTCATAGTCTGTTTGAGTTTAGTCCACTTCATTTGAGTTACAGTTGAGTTCTAGTTTAGTCATTTATTGTTGATGTCTCATATAGTAATCTATTTAGTTGTTGATAATATTGAGAAGACCACTTAACTCCACACTTTTCAATATTTAACATAACTAACTCTATAACTATCTTCGGAGCCACATGCTTATCCCTTTCTAGCATTAGAAGTAGGAGTTCCTCGAACTCTGAACCAACTTTCACGGCTTTATGGAAGATCACATTAGCACCCATGTTGGAATTGCTAGTCATTTGAATCAATAAAATTTCCCATCATTCAACATTCTTTGTTAAAAAGATAAAAATGGGCACTAATGTTGGAAAAAGGATCAAATTTGATGGGTGTTTCATATTTGAAATTCCTACCCTGACTTAGCTGACATCAAAGAGGAGCATAATTGATGTTAGGACAAGAACCACATATCGTTTTTCATTTTTAAGCAATCTCTTCCTTGATATTTAGATCTTTAGTTACAGAGTCACACTATAGTTTAATGTCAAGAATTGAGAAATATTGTTAGCTATAAGGTTGTTGTAATCAAAACACATAATTGGCTTCACATAGTCTGGTCGAAATGAACCATCGACCAACTCATAAAGTATATCAACCTCGTTGCTACTTATAACTAGTCAAAAGAAGTAAGCCTTGAGGAAGAGCAAACATAATTTTTGAAAAGAATTAACCTTGAATTACCCAGTTTTTCATAGCACTTCACTTCCTATTTGTAGATTCTGTGAGACAATTATGGTCCACTTGTTGTTTTTGATTAAAAATATTTTGCACCGACAATAACTCGCAGCTGTAGGCAATATAAGTCATATATTTTCTTAGTGCAACACATATTGTCATGGCCTACAATTTGTTTCATGATATGTAGAGAACAATTATTTACACGCAAGATCCGGATTCAGTATGTAAGCAATTTTACCTTTTGTATTGAAACCTGACAATAAAACAATTTGACAAATTTTGCAGTTGTAGTCTTTTTTGGCTACGACAACAAATTGAAACATATTATATTTTGCAATCGAAATACACGAGATAAGGATTGTGGTTAGAGAGATTTTTTCCACTTTCAAAATGTGTAAAACTTCAAGCATAATGATGGGCATTTTTTATCTGGATTGTAAATTACGTATTTAACAGGTTTTGAACAAAGTTTTGTTAAATAGTATCCCCAACGATGTTAATCCAATAGCAATTGGATGTTACAATATACATTCAACATAAATTCAAACTCAGGGATAATACGTTCAGAGTCTGGTAGAGTATTAAATTCCCAAAACACCTTATTGGACATAAGTGCATGTTACAAAATGTATTTTTGTCTAAAAGTTGAAATTATGAGCAGGTTGCATATTATTGTGTTTGTTCACGATGCATACATGCTTGAAAAATTTGTGCAATTTTATCGTTTTTTGGTTGCTCCTAGAGGCACTCTCCCACATAGTATAGATGAGATGTTGTAATCTAAACATTAACATTTTGACTCGATTAAATAAAAATAAAATAAAATAAAATAATAAAATTAGTAATTTACCTTGGCTTGAGAAAATATATTATGGAATGCAGTAGTAGTAGTTTAGACATGTGTTAACTCTGAACTTGATCCCTCTAGACATTTGATAGATCAAGATTTAAGATGGATCCAGAGTGGTGTATATATCCTATATTCAATATATAAATTATAATATATTACTTGGATAAATAATAAGTAGCATAAAAATGTACATATGTCATTGCATGTAATTGTTTTTCAAAAAATAAGAAAACATATCGTAACTCAGTCTTCAAAGCAACAATAGGAACAACTATCACAAGGTGTTATCTAATGATCCATAACTAAACATATTTTCACTCTGACCATTGTATATAATTGCTATATGAAATAGTATTAAATTGGGATATAATTAGAGTAATTAATTAAATTAAATAATTGCAAAAAAAATATTTATATATATAATTTTATGTTATGATGTATAATATTTTTTTAATTTATAATATATATAGAGTAATAAAAAAAAATCCTAAATATGAATATAACTTTAATAATATAAAATATATTTATCTAAATAATATAAATTGAAGTGTCATTCATAGTTTTAATAATGCAAAATAAATAATATAAATTTATGTAAATGACACTTCAATTTTCTTTTACAGAGTGATTCATGATTTATATCCAGTGTTTAATTATTTTTTAATATTTAAAGTGTTATTCATCATTTTAATAATATAAAATAAATATATATTTATCTGAATAATATAAATATATGTAAATGAAACTTCAATTTTTTTTCCAGAATGATTCATGATATATATCAAGCATTTAATTATTTTTTAATATTTAAAAAACCATTTTTTTAATGATTAAATTTAATAAATGTGTTTCTAAACGAATTTTTTAATTATTTTTTAATATTTAAAAATCTAATGGATATTTTTATAAGTTTAAACAAAATAGACACGACAAAATTGCAGGAATGCCACATAATTGTGAGAGGTAAAATGTAATTAAAAAGACAAAAATTAGAAATATCACGTTTGCAAACAGGGCTGACTTGAGTAGTGAGTACCTCAGCATTTATTTATTTTAATTATGATTTTTGAGTGATATCGTATACATCCATTTTCATTTGAACTCCCAAATCTGTGATGCGTCATGAAATTCGGCGATGACGCAAAAAATAATATTAAGATTTTATATCCCCGGGGCCTCCACGTTAACTTTAACAATTATTGAATGGCAGGTCCAAAGTTGAGGACAGCACTATCAAATTCAGTGCACCACTTGGAAACAACAACTCAACACGAAAGGAAATACAGAGATTTAAGTTATTCCATGACTTAAATATTTCAATTAATTTATATTTTACTTTATTAAGTAGGTCGGTATATATTTAATTTATAACTTTATTATGTTTACTTTCAAAAAGTATTTATAAAATTATTGTAACTTAATTTATCCTTTTAATAGAAATAGAATTATCACTATTATATAGAATAAAATTTTATTTTTATCAATCATATCCACAATTTGCATTTGCTTTTATGAGTATCACGACATGATTTATCACTTTAAAATGCTATGGATAAGAATACTTTCCATTCCACACATTAAAAAATCTCCGTGGTCTTACTTTATGTGATGTAAAGTTGTACGTTTGATTTTAAATGTGGGTCCCAAAAATATTATGTTTGTGTATTATCTTTTTATGTTCGTGAACATTATATGAATTTCCTTTTCTATTTATAAATTACGTTGTAATCTAGGTTTGCTTCCGAGGAAAAGGGTAAGTTTTGCATCTATGAAATGACTTGAATTCAGGATAAGTATATGCAATTTGAAGTAGGAATATTATTAGTTGCTTAATTTTTTAAAATATTATTCAAATCGTTTGTTCATTTATATACTTGCAACATTTTCAAAGTCCTTTAAACCTAATTGTGGAAAATTGTTTTTTTTAAAGAAAATAAAAATAAATATGGATAAAGATTGATTTTTTTTTTTTTTTTTTTTTTTACTGTATTATGATTTTTTTTAGAAAATTAAAATAGATATGAACAATGATATTTTATGATTATTTTTTAAGAAAATAAAAATAGATATGAACAATAATATTTTATGATTATTATTTATTTTAAAAAGAAAAAATTTATATTTTATGGACGATGAATTTATATGTTTTGGGTTTTGATAATTTGTTTATGTTAAATAATAAATTTCAATAAAGTTCATTGTAGTAATATTGTAGTATTACTGGAAAAGTAAATTTGGATAAGGAGGATAATAATTTTTTGTTTCCACTATTCAAAATAAATTTAATTGATTGTTAAAACAATTTAATTATTGCATGTGTATATGTGTAAACATATTCATGTTGTATAAATATATAATTATGCATATTCAAGTAAATAAATATTAATGAGAAAAAAAAAATATTGTCTATTTCCATAAGATAATGATTGTGTTTTTGTGTGGTAAATATTCTGTTGCTTTCTAAATGAAAAATTACATGAAAGTACTGCAAATTTTAACTTGGTTAGTCATTAGGAAAACTTGACTATGTCTAGAAATTCGTTCTCCATAAAGAGACATAAGATATCAAAGTGTTGAGAAGTTCAAAATTAACCAACAAAGACTTAAATGCGGGTCTTTTTGGCAATGGAAACATATTAAAAAAAGGGAGAAGAAGAAACCATAGAAATAGCCAGAGACTAAATAGAGGGGTCTAAATCAGTAATTGTGACCTGGATGGATCCTTGTTATCGTCTGTAATGCCTCCATCTAGTGTAGGGATTCCAAGGTGCTACTAAATGTGCTCCACCATTGATCCAGGTCCTTCATATGGTTGTTCAAGTGTTCCATAGACTGGAATATATTTTCTTGATGCTCATACATGTTTAGAGAAACCTTGCCTAAGATAAATGTCGATACAAATCCACCGTGTGCATGTACTAGTTAAAGTGCCCACATGTATGCACGATGTCTATCACTCAATCCGCTAGCTTGGCCATAACCTCGATATATGAAAGGTGGTGCCTTTTGTGGAAGTCCCCACTCTCTTGGAACACGTAAGCTCATCCTGAATAGGGTCTGGGGTAATCTCCTTGAACCAAGCATATGTTTCCTCAAATCGGTAATGAGTATGTGTACTTCCTCAATTAGCTTGTTTATTATAGCATGTTGCTCCCCTGCAGACACGACTATGCTGATAAGGCATGATGGGATCTCAAGAAAAGGGAAAATTCCAAGAACTGAAAGATGGACATCAAGGGGATAAAAGAGACCCATGCTTGTGAGATTCAAGGGAGCAAAACAAAGCTGAGAACGTAGCTAGGACAAACAAGAGAGATTAATTGTTGACATAAGAGAAAGGGGGGGATATGAAAAGAAAATGCGCCCAGAGGAGCATACTGCTAGCCACCTATAAAAATTTTCATATCAAATGGTGGCTAAATAATTTTTTGAAGCCTTCAAGAAACAATTTTATTGCCAAAATTGTTGGTGCTTAAATTCTTTTGAAGATGTTCTATCCTTTGATTAATCTTCACTATTTTTTCCCTCTTAAACTCTGAAATTCTGTTATTTTCCTAAAGAAAAGACTGCTGCAAAAAACTCCATTTTTCATCATTTTCCACTCCTCCTTCCCTTCATCATTAACCTCCTTTTTATCCCCTTTTTCCTCATAAAATTCCTCTATTTTCCATTTTCCCTTCATTAAAATCTCTTTTATAAGGTTTGAAAATCCTTTTTGAACCTTACCGAAACCCCCAAATCCATTGAAAAACCTTGAAAAAATCATAAAAAACATACCTTTTGCATTACAGGCCTAAGCCCCTTTGGGCTAAGCCCTAAACCACTTCCCCTCCATGCGACTTGGTGCTAGAACCAAGCGCTATGTTCAAAAGCGCTTATCGCATCGGAACAATCAGAGAGCGCAAGTCTTTTTGTTTTATAAAACCCCGATGTCGATTGGCTCCTTTGAATATAAGCCCTGAGCCTTTGCGTTCTTTATAAAACCAATAGCCCCACAAATCGAGCGCTAAAAACATTGTATAAACCTTCCCCGGTCCTATTTTCTCTTTTTATTTTATAAAAAACCCACTTTCCTATGTTTATGTTAAACCCGCCAGTTCATTGTTTTTAACATAAACCAACCGTTGATCTAAAGGCCGATCAACGATCCATAAAGTCTCGCATTGGATTTTTTGATCGGGCGCATTTGAAAATCCCACTCCTTCGTCCCGATTCCGATTGGCCCTCTTATGCATATAACCCCCGATCCCTCCGCTTCTTTTCATGTATCCAAAGGCCCCATAAACAGGTGCTAAGCCTCTTATAATAAACCCTCCCAAACACATTTTCCTTTGTATTTCGTTTAAAAACTCATTTTTCGTAAATATAAAGGGACCCGCCGTTCATTGGTTGAACCCATTCCTCCACCGTTGATCATAAACCAATCAAACAGTCTGCGCAATCTCGCATCGGAATTTTTCATTGATCGCGGTTCAATATTTTATTTCTCCCTCCCGATTGGCCTCTCCCGATGGATCCTTGACCATTGATCTCCTCCCCGCCTTCCCAGATTTGACGGCCCTTATCGCTCCATCCCAAAGCCCTTTCCCCTGCCATGACCTCTTCTGATTCATTTCCCACCGTCGATCTGATCCTCAGATCAATGCTCCACAATCAATCGCATCGGCGCCCATTCTGTTTTTCCCCCGCCGATCGCAGACCTCCGATTGAATCTGAGCCATCCACATGTCAAGATCCGATGGTCCAGATTGAATGTGGTGACCTTGGTTAATCTCCGTCGTTGATCTATGCAGAACAACGACCCATATTAACCCATTCTCCACCTCATATATTATTCCATTTAACCCCAGATTCAATCTCCACCGTTGATCCGTTCCATCTAACGGCCTAGATTTTTGGGGAGATCTCCGTCGTTGATCTCTGTAGATCAACGACCCATATTAACCCATTCTCCACCTCATATATTATTCCATTTAACCCCAGATTCAATCTCCACCGTTGATCCGTTCCATCCAACGGCCCAGATTAATCCTGATAGGCCCAGTGCCCTGGATCCTACCCTCTCCCAGATCAAATCTCAATCGTCCATCCCTGATCGAACGTCCCAGATTAAAACCACCCTACCTGCTTCCGCCCGTGCATCTTACAATATCGCGCTCTTTCCACGACCGTCATATCTAGGACCCCTGCTCTGACGGCTGACGCGCATTTTCGCGTAACTATAAGCACGAAGGTTAATTCTCCAAGAGCTACGCGATATAAGTGGTTTTGAAAGGCCACGTGTTGGCTGGGAACGCATATCGCGTTCGAAAAGTTAAAACCACCTATCCGCCCATTTGCTGCGCGAAACCCGTGGTTTTCTCATCTGAAACTGCTTTCCCCATTTTACATTGTGTTTCATCGCGTTCGTCTTCCTCCGTTGATCTCTGCAGATCAACGGCCCACATTTAATCTGAGCGTTTAACTATCGCCCTCCGTCCTTCACCAAGGGAATTCGTAGATCAATCTTAACCGTTGATCTCCTTGGGCTGATCTCATTCGACGGCCCAGATCCTTTTCGGAAACCCCAAAATTCATCCGGCCTTTTTCACGGCTGATTAAGGTTTTTAACCTATTTTCCTTTGTATTTCTTCCATTTTGCATAAAGCGGCCCTTCTACATTATTTTTTCCCCGGTCGCTCTTGACCGTTGATCTTTGCAAGATCAACAAATCTGACTTAATTACTCTGCCTTTCATCCAACCGCCTTCCTTTTAATCTCAGCACGCGATCTCCACCGTTGGATGCCTTCATCCAATGGCTGCGTTCTAAATCCCAGCCTCTGAAGCAGTTTTACCCAGCCATGCAGGATTTTCTTAAATATTTTTTGTTTGTGCAGGTTTTAAAGGCTTTTCAAGTGTTTTAAAAGAAAAATAAAAGTCGAGGATGACGATCCTCCAGGCTTTCATTCATCAAAGAGTATCCACCTATAGGGTTCAACACCATGTTTCATCAGTGCATCATGAGCACTGATGCCATAAGAACCCTTTTCTCACCTGCACATCAACAAGACACAGAAAAGATTAATTAAAACAGAGAGTATCAGTGTTGAAGACCTAGCCACAACAGAGATAAAGAATTGAAGACTGTTTTCACAGTTTAGAGGAATTACGGCTAAGATCGACAACCAAAACCTAATCCACTCAATTAAGAACAGAATTAAAGTTAATTAACAGTGTTTAAAGAAAGTCAATAATATCTATCAGACAAAGAATGCCTCCACTGCCACATCAAAGGCTAATTGAATCCTCTCAGCTACTAAAGCCACCTGTAGCCTCAAAGCATTCAACAGAGGGCCGAGTAATTACTAGAACAGAAGATATTTTCCCCAATACAGCTCAACAATTATTTCAAGCCAGAGACTTATTGCAAAAAAATATCAGTAGATTTATTACAACGATGACACAAAGGCTTAAAGTCAACAAAAGCTTCCCAACAAGCTTAATATTTAATGTAAATCAATTAATATAGAGAAATATCTGTAATCTTCTCCATTGAGCCCCTCAAAGGCCGAGAAGCATTAAAAGTATTAATTGAACCCATAGATCTTTTAAATCTTCCACCTCCTCATTTTCTTATAAAATCTTCTTGAGGAGCTCATTGTAAAGGGTTGGTTGCAGAACTTTGAAATATACTTGTGCTCGAAACTTTTAACCTGTAAATAGTGTTCAGAGGCTCTTGAAGCTCTGTTTGTGATTAAATAAGTTAGGCTGACAAGTGAAGATGATTGTTGAACTGAAACATTGGACTTGAAGAATGTAACTGGGTTGACATCAATATACAAGCTGTTTCTTGGGATCCTGGTCTATATCACTGGTGAAGTGCTTCTTTCTGTGTTATTTTTTTATTTTCATGTATGCCATTTTTTCCATTATTCTCTGATAAAGAACAACAAGCATAGAGTTAGGATTTACTGTTTACAGTACCCTTCTCTGACTGATAAGCTTTATCTCAATGTTTTCCTATAAATTGTGTATTTATGAATGATTCAATACGGTTCAAGCAGTTAGGAATGCTGGCGTTCCCTCGTCCTACTATTTTCTTTAAACATTGTTCTTGAATGTTATTTTCATTATTTACTTAGTAGAGTTAGACTAGAAAAGTGACGGTGAGCCCTGTTTTCTAGCTTCTTTCTTTAAAGGTAGTTCTAAAAGTTTCCTTAAGTGTATGTTGAAAGCAGTCTAGATTTAAAAGTATCTTATTTGATCTTAAGTTGCATTTTGTTTCTCTTATCTGTTTTCATCCCTTCTGAAAGTAATTATGCGGATTACTGGATTTTTTTTCTGTTGATTCAACTTTAATACGAGCTTTTCCAAAGATTTTTTATGGTTAGCCCTGCCCTTCGGTCAGTTTTAAACAGTTACTCAAAAGGATTTTCTTGTTTGGATAGACTGATAAATCCTAGTTGAAATTATTGTCTGTTTCCACCCCTCCAACACTTTTATTGTTTCATTCCATCATTTTAATCTCAAATATCTTATGATATAGATGACTTGCCCCTTGGACCACTCTTGAAATTGTTGCACAATTAAACCCTTTTATGACTCCATAGCCCAATGGACTAAAAACCAACGTTATATCTATCTTATCAGCCAAAGCTTGTTTTGATTGCTTGTAACTTCACACCTTTGAAAATTTTTCATTTTAGGACTTTCCACTCAACTAATAATCATGCTCAACCATCCAAAAACAAACAAAAACCCTTGTTGTTAATAACTAGCCTAATATCATACATAAAATCCTTAAAGATAAATCAAACTTTGCACTTATAGAGAGATCCCTCTCTGGATTCAGGAGGTCTAGATCCTAGAATCCCAAAGTGGTTCAAGTTTTCTCTCTGCAGTTTGTATTCACCAATCTTGCAAATTACAGGGAGCTAACATTTCTAGCAACTCCGCTAGGGACATTTGAGTATTTTTCATCTTATACACCTTTAAGATCTCATATTACCCTTTGAACAAGGACATTTGGTATATTAGCCAGATAGCCCACCAGGCATAACTTTTCTGGCCAAGCATTAAGTGTTCAGTGAGTAAAAGTAGCCCTCTTCAAGCACTACCAAACAAATGGTAATCATGATAGAACTTGTTTGAATCAGTGACAAACTAAGGAAACCTTAGGATTCTCATAAGAGCTTATCAAACCTTGAAGGAATCAACTAGCTTAGCCATAAGAGTAAACTATCTTTGTCTCATCACTGTAGCTAAGTGTTGAAACAAATTTAGCATACTTTTAGAACCCATAGTACTGAAATATAACTCAGAAAACCCAAAAATATTTTAGATTGGTATTCAATAAACATGGTGGTGGACCATAAAACTTTTACCTTCAAAAGAGCTACAAAATTCCACTTGGCGACTCCACAATCCTAAAAAATACCTTAAGATTTTACTAGGAAGACCCATTATCATCATAACATCATTCAAACTTAGTTCGAAGGCTTTAGGATTAAAATTTTCTTGTTTAAAGATTAGTTAGCCTCTTAAAGATTGTCATATTTGGCCATACTTTTCTTGTTCAGTTGGGTCTGAAAAACACAGCATAGTGGCTCCTAGAAAGATTCATACTAGAGCCCACCCTGACCCTAATCCTCCTGAAATATTCTATAACCCTGAAAGCATTCTTAGGAAGTATCCTAAGATTAAATCTTCAACTATTTTCACATCACCCTTGAGAGCTAATTCAGTTCCAAAAAACCTTGCAGCTCTACAAAAATCACAAGTAGACTTAAGAAATCCATTTAGAACTAGGTCTCTTGATGATTTAGATCAGCTAGATTCAGAGTCTTCACTTTCATCCCCGGACACAAGTGAACATCTTGGTAGTAGAGAAACAACACCACCTGATTTACATTTCCTTTACAATTTAGGTGTCTCTCATCCAAGATCAGCTCAACAATATATTGCTGGTACATCCACCTCTGCTCATCCTACATCCACTGTCCAAACCACTCCATTCCAGCCCACTTTCCCTCTTGTTAATCCACCTCCACCCCCTATCATGGCAGCATGGTATGCCCTGTTGGTCCTTCCTTTGCCCTTAGTCAATCTTCCACAGGACTATCAGTACAAAATACCATTGTATGATGCCAATAATGCTACTACTGCTTCACAACATGTGGATAAGATGAATGACTAATTTGACAGAAATGAAATTGATGATGAATCTGTCAACCTTAGACTATTTTCTAAGATTTTAGGGGGAGATGTAAGAAAATGGTTCAAAGGCTTAACCCCTCATAGTATCAATGATCTCCAAGCTTTCCATAAAACATTCTTAAACAAATGGGAAGTAAGGAAAAACCCTCTTCAAATACTTTCTGATTACAAGAATCTCCAAAGAAACGCAGAGGAAAGTGTACAAGCCTATTGCACTAGGTTTAACAGCATTTACAATGCCCTTCCCCCAGACCTAAAACCTCCACAAGGCTCAAATTTAAACAATTTTCCTGAAGGATTTGATCCTAAGATGGCCTATCAGCTGAGAGAGAAAGATCCTTTAACTCTTGAAGATATGCAAAAAGGAGCTCTCGCTGTGGAAGTTAATCTAATGGAGAAAAGAGCAAGAATGAAAAATGAGAAGAGAGTGTCCTTTAGAGAGGAATCTACACCTTCCACATCCAGCTCAAAGATGGAAAGAATGATGGAGGAGATGATGAAAAAGATGAGCATACTTGAGAGAGTTGTTGAGCCCCAAAGATGTCCTTTTCTTTCACCCAATTTCACTTCATTTCCTTTGTCCCTTATCAATTACAGGCTTAAATGATTAATAGGATTAATTAAAGTCACTTTAGGAATGTATACAATGACTGACTTGCTATATTTTCGTGGTTTTGTTGTTGTAGTAATTTTTGACTAGACTCAGCTACATAATGTAGACATTCTGTAGCTAGTCGCCTATTCCGCATCTATATTCATGTTATCATAAGTTACAGGTGTCACTTCAAAGAAAAACACATATGGTTGAATTCCAAAACACTCCCCCATCATTTCTTGCTCTCTACGAAGTCTGAGCAAGAATCTGTAGGTGGTTATGTACGTGGAAGAGATCAAAACTAAGAAGCAAATTCCTACCAGGACAAGGACTCTACAGATGTCTCCAGCAAGAGTATGAGGCTTCCACAAGAGTTCTAATTTGATTTTAACTGGGAAAGACACTTATCCCTATTTCCTCTCAAGGGTAGTTATGTATTTCTTTTATAAGAATGACTCGGGAGACCGAGAGATAGCTAGCTAGATTGATGTTTTGTTGTTAGATCTCAAAAGTCTGTAATACTCTGTTTCTGAAGAATTTTCTCTTTAATGAAATACATTCAACTTCATTGCATGATCTAAGGAAATCTTGAGGAGATTTGTATGCTAATCCGGTGGTAGAGGGCCCCTACTGCCCGAGAAGCTCTGTGCATATTGTTTAGATAAGTAACTTTAGCCTTGTTTCATTCCTAGTTCAAGCAGTTTTCTGAACTTTATGTTTTTATGCTCATTCACATCAATTGTTACAGCTAAGTCTTGTTCTTACGAATTACTCCAAAATATCACTAACACTGAATGAGACATAGCTGTTTTGTTTTAGAGTCTAGTTGCATTTTTTTTCTGAACTTCATATTTTTATGCTCACTGACATCAATTGTTACAGCCAGTCTTGCTCTTATAAATTGTTCCAAAATATCACTAACACCGAATGAGATAGAGCTGTAGTATTTCAGTGATTAGTTGCACTTTAGTTTAGTTGTAAAACTCTGGAGGTTAATGGAACTCTAGTTCAATTCTGTTCACTGTATTTCAAGTTTGATTGGTTGCACTCTTGTTCAATTCTGTTTAATATATTTCTAGTTTCATTAGTTAGTTGTATGCTAGTTTTGTTCCATTAGACTTCAAGGCCTTCATTATTTACAAACTACTCTTGTTATTAATCTCTTCCAATACATCATCATATGGACAAGAATTAGTGATATCAGTTCAAGGCCTTGACTGTTCTGCAATCTCTTATAATTTTACAAATAGCCTTTTTTTTCAAAACTATTCCAAAAGATTTCTAAATTTCGAATGAGGCTTAGTAGTGAAAATTTGAGTTGCATAATGGATTAATTTCAGTATCATAGGATAATTTAGAATAGAGTCACTCACTATGTTGTAGACTATCATTTCCAAATGTGTTCCAACAAATTTCTAGCCATGGATGGGATTTTCTCTGTGATATTGTAGATTGTTGTTTACTTAGAAGAACCTCATTGCATTAAACTTATCCTTTTCTCAAGTTATTCCAACATATTTCTAATGAATGAATTGGAATGAGTTCATGTTATGAGTTATTGAATCCATGTTATGAGTTATTTTTCTTGTTAAAATTTTTCATTTTCTGTTCTCAAGTGCCATACATAGTTTAGAATAGGTTTTGCTCTGTTTTAGTGTGACCAACAACTTCTCTTTACCAACACTTAGTTCTTTTCCCTCTTAGAATAAAAACACAAAACCAAAAACATTGGAAAAACACTAAACACAACGTAGTGAGAAACAAATACCTAGGCACATATAGTGCACTTCACTTCAACAGTTTACTAACCCTGGTTGACAATTTATGACATCAATTTAGGAACACTAAGTTGAGCAGACATTTTGGCGCTGTTTCCGGGGAAGTGTAAGTAGGTAGCCTTGTTTCTTACCTTCCAAAAGCAATGACATGCGTAGAGAAAGAGACTCAAGGGGTAGATTCATAAGAAGCAAAAGCTTGATTCCTAGAACACCACTTGTTTCACCAAGACCAAGAGCCAGCACACCTCCAACTCAAACCCACATTCCATCATTTACTGATCCTAAACTTCCAGAGAACTTAAGATCAGATATTCCATTAGAAAGACCTTCCACTTTATCCACTGAACCTGTCTTAGAAGAAGATTTTGAGACCCCTGTTAGGGACATAAACTTTTCAACTTCCACAGAAGAATCAACTATGGCAGAAGAAGGGGGAGGAGGAATTTTTAATGGAGAACACACACTATTTGGAGGAGGTATAGGTAGAGGTAGAGGTGTAGAAGGAGAAGGAGGCAAAGGAAGAGGTAGAAGATAAATGGGAAGCTATTTTGGGTTTCCTATAGTAGATGAAGAAACCAATGCAACTATGAAAAACATTTCACCCTCTGTCCTTCCAAAATTTTATGGACTCAAAACTGAAGACCCTAAAACCTTCCTATTTGAATTTGAAGTCCTATGTAGAACCTATGACTACTTAAAAGATGCTCAAAAACTTAAACTATTCCCTTCAACATTGAAAGGAGTAGCATTAAAATGGTTTATGAGTTTGATCAACAGTTCTATTAGGACATGGGAAGACATGAAACAAGAATTTATATAGAGGTATTTGGATTACTGTATGCCAATCAACCATAAGGAAGAAGTGTTTAAAATGTTACAAAAAGAGGATGAAAATTTGGAAGATTTGTTGGAGAGGTTTAACTATAACATCAAGAGGGCAAAAATGGAAAACTTAGATCAAGACACTTTGAAAGCTCTCTTATTGAAGACAATTAGGGATGAATGGTTAGATATCCTTAACATGATGGGAAAAGGGGATATATCTCAGCTCACATTACCTGAAATAGCTTAATTATGTATCAACCTTTAAAGAGAGAAATCTAAAACTATAAAAGGACCAAGAGACCTTGCTCTTGCAAGGGCAAGTAAGTCTACTTCTGGGACAGTAAGTAGGGCAGAAATAGGACATATGCTTGATGAATTCAAATCTGATATTTTAGGGAGTCTTAGTGAACAAATAGACACCCTTAAGTTACAAAACATGCAGAAAACTGAATCTGATGCCTTAGCAATCTTTTGTCCCAAATGTAGAAAGAAGCATGCCTTGAGAGAGTGCCCTTTGGATGCAAAAGTAGTAGACACCTATGTAATTTGTTCAGAAAAACATGATACCAAGAGTTGAACTTCACTTCCTGGTCTTAAAGCTGTCTTTCAAGAAGAAACCTCTACAAATTCCACAGAGTCTCTCAATTTTGTCTCTAGAAGGCCTTGGCAAGGACCTCAAACACAAGGATTCCATGATCAGATGTATATTCAACCCCCACCAAATTGGAATTCTTGGCAGCAACCTTAGCCCCAATTCCAAAATCAATATCAAACTTGGGCACAAGGAGCACAAAATCCCTATGGAAGATACTCTCAAAACTATCAATATCCACCATATCCACATTTCCCTCATCAACAAAATTTTCAACAAAATCCTCAAAAAAATCTTCAAAATCCACCACTTCCATTACCATTCCCTCAGAAAACAAATCAGTTGCATGCCCAAACCATACCAAACCCCAACAATAAAAATCCTCAGAATACATACATGATAGAAGGCCAACAGTTTCCAACTTATTTGATTACTCATTTAGACCTTAGTGATGTTCAACTTAGGTCTGGAAGAATACTTGAAAAGAAGAAACCTTCTGTAATCATACAAGAGAAAAACAACTCTGAGGAAGATTCTCCACTGGTGAATAAAAGTCTTGAAGAGAACACACCTTTCCAAGACCCAAACATTGAAAAATAAAAACAAAAAGAATCAATAATTTCAACTCCTATATTAGAGCAGCCATCAACATCCACTTCTACACCTCCCTTTCCAGAAAGATTACAAATTGATAGAGGTGTAGAAAAACAAATTATGGTGCCTAATTATGATTTCCTAGATGAGCCGAGAAATGTTTGTATTAAGATTCCATTATTGCAAACTATCAAGGAAATTCCAATCTTAGCAAAGACATTAAAGGAGTTGAGCATGAAGAAAACAGGAAAAAGAATAAGAGAGACAAAGAAAATTCAACTGGTAGGAAAAATAGTAGATATCATGATGGGTAAGATTGCTATTCCAAAATATCTAGACCCAGGAAATCCAGTTGTTAAAATACACATCAATGGAACTGAGATCCAAAACACACTTATTGATTTAGGAGCAGCAATCAATATCATGAGTAGACAAATCATGGATAAACTGAAACTTCCTAATCTTCTTTCTACACCCACATTATTACAATTAGAAGATAGATCTGTGATCAAACCTGATGGGGTAATATAAGACATTCCAGTGTCCCTAGATTCTTGGGAGTATCCTGTGGATTTTATGATCCTAACTCCTAAGAGCAATCTAGGAGGGCATCCTATTATATTAGGAAGACCTTGGTTAGCTACAGCTGATGCTTTCATTAGTTTTAGATCCGGTGATATGTACATCTCTAATGGTAGTTCAACCAAGAAATTTACCTTGTATCCTCCAGCAAAAACTATTACGGAATTAGATGATACTCAATGGATAGAGGATGAAGAAGACTTACAACCTCTCTTCACAATTTCAGAAATTAGTGAAGATAGCCAAATTCTGAATACCTTGGAAAACTTTGAATCCTCTTCGGAATACAAACATGAACAATTTCAAGAAGAATCCAACATTGAGTTTTTATCATCAAGACAGATGTCTCTCTATTCCATGGATAAATTTGGTAGCTCTACAATTGAGATATTTCTAGGCAAAACTTTAAACATAAACAAGAACCTAGAGAAATCTCAACAAGTAGAGCTAGTCAAGATATTACAGAGACATTCTTCTACATATGCATGGGAGTACACTGATATGAAAGGGATAAGCCCCAAGACTTGCACTCATCACATCTACATAGAGGAAAATTGTAAACCAATCAGACAACCTCAAAGACGGATGAATCCAAATCTTAGGGAGATTGTTAAAGAAGAATTGTAGAAATTGTTAAATGTTAACTTTATCTGTCCCATTTCAGATAATAAGTTTCTCCTTATACTGCCAAATAAAATGGTAAAGTTATATGTTAACACTTACCTCCAATTGGGTAACAAAGCGATTTCCAAAGATCATTTTCCCCTACCTTCATAGAGATCAGTGTTAGATACATTACCGGAAAAAGTACCTCCTCATTTTTAGATGGTTTAGTGGTTATAACCAAATTCAAGTAGCACTTGATGATCAAGACAAAACCACATTTACCCGTCCTTGGGGTACCTATGCTTACCAAGTATTTCCATTTGGATTATGCAATGCACGTGCAACATTTCAAAGCGTAGTACTAGGAATTGTTTCATATCTAATACATGATTGTGTAGAGGTATATATGGATGATTTCACAGTTTATGGAAACACATTTGAAGAAGCCTTAGCAAACTTGGAAAAAGTTTTAAAGAGATGTAAAGAAGCAAATCTTTCACTAAGTCATGAGAAGTGTTTTATGATGTTTTCTGAAGGAATTGTTTTAGGACATCACATTTCAGGGGATGGGATTAGAGTTGATGAGTCAAAAGTTGAAGTCATCTCTAACTTATATATTCCAAGTTGTCAAAAATATGTTAGGATTTTTCTCGGATTTACAGGATATTATCGAAGGTTTATAGAAAACTTCACCAAGATAGCATATCCACTTTTCAAATTACTTACCAAGGATTGTGAATTCAAGTGGAATCCTGATTGTCAGTTAGCCTTTGAGACCCTAAAAACAAAAATCTCTAAAGCACCTATTTTAAGGGGACCTAACTGGAAGTTACCTTTTCATATTTCAACAGATGCCTCAGATACAGCTTTAGGAGTAGTATTGGGACAAAAAGACATGATTCCTTATGCCATCTACTATACAAGTAAAAATTTGACTCCTTCAGAGTTAAATTATACTGTAACTGAAAAATATTTTTTAGTTGTTGTCCATGCCATAAACAAATTCAGACACTATATAACAGGATATGAAACTTTTATTCACATAAATCACTCTGCAATTAGATATCTAATTAACAAATCAATTACTAATGGTAGAGTTATAAGATGGTTATTTATTTTATAGGAATTTAACATTACCATTCTAGATAGGCCTGGAAAACAAAACACAGTAGTTGATTTCCTATCTAGACTCCAAAACATCAAAGACAACACCCCAGTTGAAGATCAATTCCCTGATGAATATCTTTTTGCAATTTCTACTCAAACTCCTTGGTTTGCTGACATTGCTAATTATTTAGTTTCAGGGAAATTTCCTTCAATAATAAATGCAAGAGACAAAAGAAAGATCATTTTATGACAGTGCAAAATATTCATGGGTTGCTAATGAGTTATACAAAACAGATCCAGATTTTATCATTAAGAGATGTGTTCGGGAAGATGAGATGCCTGAGATCCTCAAGGCATGTCATGATGAACCTTGTGGTGGACACTTTGCTGATAAAAGGACAGCTTATAAGGTCCTTAATTTAGGATACTATTGGCCATCCCTTTTTAAAGATGCTAAAGAGTATGTCAAAAGGTGTGACAGTTGCCAAAGGGTAGGAAAACCTTCTCCTTCAGGTGAGATGCCATTGCAGCCTCAGGTACATATTGAACATTTTGAAAAATGGGCTTTAGATTTTGTAGGACCTATTAGTCCTCCATCGGGACAAAAGAAATATATATTAGTTTGCGCTGATTATGTTACCAAATGGGTAGAGGCCAAGCCATTACTTTCTGCTACTGAAGCATCTGTAGTTAATTTTCTTTTTGAGGATATTTTTACTCGTTTTGGTGTCCCAAGGGAAATTGTTACAGATCAAGGAGATCAATTCACATCAAGGCTAGTGGAACAAATGATGGAAAGGTACAAAATCAAACACAGAAAATCTACTCCCTATCATCCACAAGCAAATGGTCAAGTGGAATCTACCAATAAAGTCATTGAAGGGATCCTAACAAACACTGTTCATTTACATAGAAGAGATTGGGTAGACATGCTTCCTGAAGCCTTGTGGGCCTATAGAACTACATGGAGAAGCACAATAGGTCATACTCTCTATGAACTTGTTTATGGAAAACAAGTTTTGTTTCTCATATAGTTTCAGATTCAAACTTTTAAAATGGCAGTTCAACTGGGACTTGATCTAACAGAGGTACAAAAGCACAGATTGGAGAAGATTAATGAATTGGATGAGATCAGACAAGATGCAGTCCAGAAAGCAAGTATAGTCCAACAACAAAGGACTAAATGGCATGATAAGTACATCAAGGAAAAGAAGTTCAAAGAAGGTGACTGGGCTCTCTTGTTTGATTCAAAGTTCAAGGATTTTCAAGGTAAATTCCAAACACATTGGCTTGGGCCATATGAAATTATGAGAATTTTTGACAATGGAGCAATAAAAATCAGGACAATAGATGAAGAAAAGGTCACTTTTCTTGTAAATGGTCATAGATTGAAGCTGTATCATAAGCCACTTTCAAGAGAATAATTTGTCAAGAGATTCCAGGAAAACAACGATGTGAAGT
Organism: Pinus albicaulis; assembly: GCA_034641835.2. Taxonomy (NCBI): domain Eukaryota; kingdom Viridiplantae; phylum Streptophyta; class Pinopsida; order Pinales; family Pinaceae; genus Pinus; species Pinus albicaulis. The sequence goes on along the minus strand of CM076582.1, from coordinate 1,609,692,671 downwards.
TAATGAAGAAGAATTTTTCTTCTTCATCAACTTAGTTGAATTTTTCTGAATTCAAATAAAAAAATAAATAAATAAAAGTATAAACATGAAAACTAATCACTGATTAGCATGTTTATACAGAAAAGATAAAGTGAAAATCAGAATCCTTCTGACACTTTAGCTTTTCAAATTTGTTCTTTTTCTGCAAGAAGCTATCACAAAATCATAAGTCTCATTCCATCATGTCTCACTTCATTCATATTTCATTCATTCCATTCATTCATATTTCATTCACTCCACTCATTCGTACTTCATTCACTCCATTTCATGGTCCACCTCATTTTCATCTAAGATTTTTAAAATTTGATCTCTTTCTGCAATTGAATATTACAAATCATAAGTTGCATACCACTTTTCATATTTCACTCCACTTTACATTTATAATCCATTTCATTCCATTAAATTTCATTTCACTCATGCTCCATTACACCATATTTCATGTTCCATTCTAATTCACTTCATACAACCTTCCATTCCATATCTCAAAGCTTCTACAGGTATATTCTGCAGTCATACATTCTGTAGCCAGTCAGACATTCTACAGCCAGCTAGACATTCTGCAGCCAGATATCCTGAAGGCAATTATCCAGCAACCACTTGTTCAGCAACTTATTGACCCTACACACCTATGTCAATAAGCAAAATCAAATGGATTATGAAGACTAAATAATCAATGTCTTTCAAAAGAGGACAAAGCATATCAAAACCACAAAAATTAAAGGAAAGGCAAAGGTAAAGTTGTAAAATTATTATGATAACAGAATATGAAAGTTATAGTATAGTTAAGTCATGTATGATTCAAAATTTTTTTTTGATTACTTGTGTTGATCATGCCTATTAAACCTATCATAAAAACTTTGGACAAAATCCCTTCCATTCCGTCATTTCAAATCATCATTTAAAACTTAACGGTTAATTACTAAAGTGACCTATTCGGTCACGTCACTAGCCGAAGTATTCAGTGATGATTTTGAATTTCTCACGAGATATTTCCGCGGTCTTTTCTTCTATGATGGTTTTCAAACTCATTAATTCGTGTGAATTACCCGCACCAAAATTCACTCATTCTATAAACCTCTTCATGTCTTCCTTCCGTAGCTAATTCCTACTGCATAAAAAGAGAAGGCACCTTTGGGGTAAAAACAACTCTTTAACAGCCATTTTCACCGTGGATAGAAGAGCAGTAAATTGAAGGTTGAGAAGAGAAGCCATGGGTCTCATAGTAAGGTCCGAACTAGTCGGAACCAAATACTTAGAGGGTTACCCACAGATTAGAGAAATGCTACAGCAGGTTGGGTGGTTACAGTTTTTGGAAAAATTCAATGGTTTTCATAAAGAGGTAACTAAGACATTTTCATGGTCCTTCAATGGAGCAGAAGTTGAATAGGAGATGTTAAATTCACTATTACAGAATATTTCATTGCATAAGTAGCGGAATTACCCAGGCAAGGTGAAAGATGGTTCAAAAATAGGGAATCTCATAATGAGGCATGGAGGCAAATGCTCAAAACACCAGGTATGGATATTTCCATTTTTAAGAAGGGCATTCCTAGCTCGGCACTGAAGAATAAATGGCGGAATATGTTGCTCATTTTGCAAAAATTTATAACTTGTGAGGGAAGGTTTGGTACCCTCTATGTTTATCATATTCAGTTAATGATGCATTTCTTAGATGAAGAAATCAATTTACATTTTTTCCTACTTCATAATCTGAAGAGAATGGCCTCTAATGTTCAAAAGAGGGTTCAATTCCTAGAAACCACTTTGTACCACCATGGCCTAGTTAAAATCCTAATTGAGCATCATTTGAGAAGGGTGGGAGACAATTGGGATGAGTTTCTAGTAAGGAATCACTTTGAAGAACCCAAGGAATCTCCATCTAAAGGCAAACTTATAAGAAGAAGCAGAAGAAGGAAAATTTCCAAATTTGTTGAAACTAAAACTGGTAAGTCCATACAAGAGGACAGTGAGGAGATAATTTCTGAGAAATTGGTTGAAATTAAGAAACAACTTAAAAAGGAGAAGATGATAAGAAGGTATGCCAAGGAGAGAGGTGAAGGACCATCTCAACCAAAACGTGGCCACAGGCTTAGAGGTATATTGAAGAAAACAGAGGTTGGACAAATGGGAATCATAAACATTGCGGATGAAGAGACACCTAGATCACCTGAGTACCAGTACGAAGAGGATCTTGATGAATAAACTCCATAGATAGACCCAGCACAACAAAAAATCTATAATTATGTTGATTCATTGGAAAAGAGAGCCTCAGAAATTAGAGGAAGAACTCCTAGCCCATCAGAATCTGCAATTGATGTACTAAGAAGAGAAAAATATGAGTTAGAAGTACTCAATAGGCACATAAAGAATGAAAATGAAATTTTGAGGGAGAAGGATAAGCTAAAAAGTGATATGAATAAAACTCTCTCTCTGCAAATGGAAAAGTTGTACAAGGCTAGTGAGAAATTGAAGAAGAAAAAAAAAAAGTTGAGCAGGGCACTTATAAATTTGAGGTTCAATTTGGTCATAAGGAAGCCTAGGAGGCCATTGAATATTAGGAAAGCAGAAGAAGGAGCTTATATGTCCTAGCAGAAGTCTCAGAATACATGAATTGATTGCATGAGGACATGCAAAAACTTTGCAGTGGGGGTATGTTGAGCCCCAAAGATGTTCTTTTCTTTCACCCAATTTCACTTCATTTCCTTTGTCCCTTATCAATTACAGGCTTAAATGATCAATAGGATTAATTAAAGTCACTTTAGGAATGTATACAATGATTCACTTGCTATATTTTCGTGGTTTTGTTGTTGTAGTAATTTTTGACTGGACTCAGCTACAGAATGCAGACATTCTGTAGCTAGTCGCCTATTCCGCAGCTATCTTCATGTTCTCATAGGTTACAAGTGTCATTTCAAAGAAAAATACATATGGTTGAATTCCACAACACTCCCCCATCATTTCTTGCTCTCTACGAAGTCTGAGCAAGAATCTATAGGTGGTTATGCACATGGAAGAGATCAAAACTAAGAAGCAGATTCCTACCAGGACAGGGACTCTACAGATGTCTCCAGCAAGAGTACGAGGCTTCCACAAGAGTTCTAATTTGATTTTAACTGGGAAAGACACTTATCCCTATTTCCTCTCAAGGGTAGTTATGTATTTCTTTTATAAGAATGACTTGAGAGACCGAGAGATAGCTAGCTAGATTGATGTTTTGTTGTTAGATATCAAAAGTCCGTAATACTCTGTTTCTGAAGAATTTTCTCTTTAATGAAAGACATTCAACTTCATTGCATGATCTAAGGCAATCTTGAGGATATTTGTATGCTAATCCAGTGGTAGAGGGCCCCTACTACCCGAGGAGCTCTGTGCATATTGTTTAGATAAGTAACTTTAGCCTTGTTTCATTCCTAGTTCAAGTAGTTTTCTGAACTTTATGTTTTTATGCTCATTCACATCAATTGTTACAACTAAGTCTTGTTCTTACGAATTACTCCAAAATATCACTAACACTGAACGAGACATAGCTGTGGTTTTTTAGAGTGTAGTTGCATTTTTTTTCTGAACTTCATATTTTTATGCTCACTAACATCAATTGTTACAACCAGTCTTGCTCTTATAAATTGTTCCCAAATATCACTAACACCGAATGAAATAGAGCTGTAGCATTTCAGTGATTAGTTGCACTTTAGTTTAGTTGTAAAACTCCAGAGGTTAATGGCACTCTAGTTCAATTTTGTTCACTGTATTTCAAGTTTGATTGGTTGCACTCTTGTTCAGTTCTGTTTAATGTATTTCCAGTTTCATTAGTTAGTTGTATGCTAGTTTTGTTCCATTAGACTTCAAGGCCTTCATTATTTACAAACTACTCTTGTTATTAATATCTTCCAATACATCATCATATGGACAGGAATTAGTGATATCAGTTCAAGGCCTTGACTATTCTGCAATCTCTTATAATTTTACAAATAGCCTTTTTTTTCAAAACTATTCCAAAAGATTTCTAACTTTCGAATGAGGCTTAGTAGTGAAAATTTGAGTTGCAGAATGGATTAATTTCAGTATCATAGGATAATTTAGAATAGAGTCACTCACTATGTTGCAGACTATCTTTTCCAAATGTGTTCCAACAAATTTCTAGCCATGGATGGGATTTTCTCTGTGATATTGTAGATTTTTGTTTACTTAGAAGCACCTTATTGCATTAAACTTATCCTTTTCTAAAGTTATTCCAACATATTTCTAATGAATGAATTGGAATGAGTTCATTTTATGAGTTATTGAATCCATGATATGAGTTATTTTTCTTGTTAAAGTTTTGCATTTTCTGTTCTCAAGTGCCATACATAGTTTAGAATAGGTTTTTCTCTGTTTTAGTGTGACCAACAACTTCTCTTTACCAACACTTAGTTTTTTTCCCTCTTAGAATAAAAACACAAAACCAAAAACATTGGAAAAACACTAAACACAACGTAGTGATAAACAGATACCTAGGCACATATAGTGCACTTCACTTCAACAGTTTACTAACCCTGGTTGACAATTTATGACATCAATTTAGGAACACTAAATTGAGCAGACAATAGCACAAGCAAGTCAAAACCAAACTGCTCCTCAAAACAAAAATCAAAACCAGAATCAGAATTTTAGGAGAAACCAGCCTCAAAATAGACCAAGGGAAGATGATCAACACATCACTCCTCCTTTTCATCAAAACTATGTAAGTGAGGTTGAAGACACAATAGGACAAACAGAGGAAGATGACATCAATATGTTGGGAGTAGATAATGATGACTTTGAAATTCATTATAATAGGAAACAAGGTCTGTATACACCCTATGATGACAAGAGACGAGAAGACGAATATTACTATTAGGAAATGGAAAATATCATCATAGAAACCACAAAGGAATACGACCTTAGAAGAAAAAAAGAATTTGGAAACCCCCAACAACAAAACCTCTGAAAAATCTTCACAAAGCAGCACTGTAAATAAACCCAAAATTACAAAACCAAAAGATAAAATAGTGGTTGTAAATTCTGATAAAAACAAAGAGAAAAGCACTCAAAGTACTGAAAAATAGAGTGCATATCTTAGTAGCACTAGCACCTCAGCTAGTGCCCCTGTTAAAACAATTTTGTCAAATGTAAATAGAGGAAATCAACAAACTGATTTTGCTGATAGAGTGGCAGTTAATAAGGCTGAAACAAGAACTTCAAAGAATCAGATGCCTTTTAGTTTGGAGCAGGAAATTTCCAGAATTAAAATCTTTGTTCCCCTTACTAAGTTAGCTACCCAAAATGTATATAGAACCCAAATTTTGAAGGCTTTAAACATAGAGGAGAATAATGATAGTGTCAATCTTAACGATGACCAGCCAGAGCTCATTTTTGGTCCTAAGATTGAAGGTAGATATCAAGAGGGACCTGTTCCTCCTTTTTATGTTAGTTTATATGTTCATGACAAGATTTTGCATAATGTTATGCATGATTCAGGGGCCTCTCACAATTTAATTCCCAAAGTTGTAATGGAGAGCCTGGGTCTTGAAATCACCAGACCTTATAAAGATCTTTACTCCTTTGACTCAAGTAGAGTGAAATGCTTAGGATTAATCAAATATGTCTGTGTAAAATTAGCACAAATTCCAGCCAAATGTTTAGTAATGGATATTGTTGTGGCTGATGTACCCCCAAAGTATGGTATGTTGTTATCAAGATATTGGGGAGCTAAGTTACAAGGAACTATGCAGATGGACATGACATATGCGACCATCCCTGTTTTCAATCAGAATAGAAGACTTTACAGGGAGTCCCATATGCAGTACATGGTTACTAGCCAAGACAGACCACAAAACTCTCCTCTGTATTCTGTAAATACAGGCCTTGATTCTTTTATCCTTTTCAACGATGAAACATTCAGTGAACAAGTCACTTTAACTAAATTAATGGTCGATAGAGAGGAGGAGGAGGACAACACAGAACTGTTAAAATATTTTGCTGAACCCGTAAACAGCAGCAAACTAAACACAGGTCTTGAGCTACAAATCATGCATCCTTCACTTTTTAACCTTGAGAGTTAAGAAATCATTCCTCAATACAATGAAAAACCAGAGAAATTAAAACAAATTCAACAGAGTGCTGACCTTCACGAAAAATCTAAAAGCATGTCAGTTGCAGAGGATAGTAACCAAACTGAAGAACCTTAAACTCGTCCTCTGTGGAGTATGAACTTTGAAGGGTCCTGCACTAGGAGTAACGCTGGTGCAGGCATCTAGATACGTAACACTGAGAAAAACCACATAGAAGGCCATTCCTGTAGATTAAATTTTCAGTGTTCAAATAACATAGAGGAATATGAATCCCTTCTTTTAGGCTTACATTTGTTGAAGAAATTATGAGCCAAAAGAATAAAATTCCATGGGGATTCAGAGTTAATCATTAGGCAAGTGAACAGGGAATACAGTGCTAATCACCCCAGATTTAGAGCCTATCGAAACGACGTCTTGGATTTATTGAAAATGTTTGAGGAATCCCAATTGATTTTTGAGGAATCCCAATAGATTTCAACGATGTGGCCAAGAAGCCAAAGCTGGAACCTATGGAGACTGAATTTGAAGAGTGTAATATAGGCAGTCAACTAAAACCAATGATGATCAAACTGTCTAAAACTTTACAAGCTCACATTAAACTCAAATACATAGAGTTGTTTAAAGATTTTTCTGATGTTTTTGTGTGGAGTTATGAGGATCTAAAATCCTATGACACTGAAATAATTCAGCACAAGATCCATCTCAAGGAAAACCAAAAGCCATATAAACAAAAACTGCGCAGAATAAACCCTGTTCAGTTACCTTTGGTTGAGAATGAAATCAAGAAAATGTATGAAGTTGGTATTATTGTTCCTATTAGATATTTTGAGTGGTGTCTAATCTGGTGTCAGTTAGGAAGAAAACATGAGAGATTAGGCTTTGTATAGACTTTAGAGACTTAAACAAAGCTTCATTAAAAGACAACTACCCTTTACCCAAGATGGACCATATTTTACAAAGGGTAGTTGCTTCTAAAAGAATTTCTTTGCTTGATGGCTACTCAGGATACAATCAGATTTTCGTTCATCTTGATGATCAATTAAAGACAGCTTTCACTACACCTTGGGGCACTTTCATGTATGTGAAAATGCCCTTTGGTCTAATGAATGCTCTATTTTTTCAAAGACAGATGAAGAGCACTTGGAACACTTGAGAAAAGTATTCGAGAAATGCACAAATTTTGGGATATCTTTAAACCCTAAGAAAACACTATTCGATCTCCAAGAATTTAAACGTCTTGGGCACATTATTTCAGAAGAGGGAATAAAGATAAACCCAAAGAGGATTGAGGCCATATTGCAAATTTCTCATCCTCGAAACATCAAGGAACTCCAATATTTCATTGGAAAGATTAATTTCTTGAGAAGGTTCATTCCCAACTTGGCTAAACTCCTTAGGAACATAACAAACATGCTGAAAAAGGAGCAAGCAGTTAAATGGACCTTGGAAGCAAATAAGTCCTTTTAACTGGTTAAACAAGCATTAACCAAAACACCAATTCTAATAATTCCTGATTTTTCAAAAGATTTTTATATGTTTTCATTTTCATCAGAACATACAATAGTTGTTGTCCTTTTACAGAAAATCCACAAGGACAAGAGCAGCCTATTGCATTCTTTAGCAAGGCATTAAGGGATGCCCCTCTGAAGTACAACATTATGGAGAAACAAGATTTTTCTTTGGTCAAGGTTTTAAAAGACTTCAGATTTTACATCCTTCACTCACACATCATTGCCTTTGTCCCAAATTCAGTTCTGAAAGACATTCTAACACAGGACCCAGATGGTAAGAGAGGTAAGTGGATAGTTGTGATACTTGAATATGATTTAGAAATCAAGCCCACTAAACTCATTAAAGGCCAAGGTCTAGCTAGATTAATGGCTGAATCAAATTTTGAAGTTCTTGATATAAATATGATAAATTCTTTAGATGAACGAGAGAAATTCTCAACTCCCATTGTTGAAGACTATTTTATGAATTCCTCTTGGTATGTTGATATTCTATATTTTTTTCTAAATCTGAATACACCTCTTGGTTTATCAAAAACAAAGGCAAGGTTTTTAAAGTTAAAAGCTGTAAACTACTGCATTATAGATAAATGTATTTATTGGAAAAATGCAAGTGGAATATTGCTTAAATGTTTGCCTGAGAATGATGCAGAGAAGGTTAAGCACGAATTCCATGAAGGAGAATGTGGAGGCCACGTCCACTGGAAGACAACAGCCAACAAAATCTTTAGAGCTGGTTACTATTGGCCCACCCTCTTTCTAGATGTACATAAGATGATCATTGCCTGTCATAAATGCCAACTTTTTGAAGGCAAAATAAAGTTGTTTCCCTTACCTCTGCATCCAATCTCTGTTGAAGCTCCTTTTCAATATTGGGGACTTGACTTCATAGGAGAAATCCATCCACCCTCATCTTCACAACATAGATGGATTCTCACTGCAACATACTAATTTACCAAATCGATAGAAGCCATCCCTTCTAGGCAAGCCAATGACTCTGTCATCATAAAATTCATTGAGACACATATCCTCTCTAGATTTTGCTATCCTAGGAAGATCATCACTGATAATGCATCTGCATTTGGATCCAAGAAGATGGTTGAATTCTGTCACAAATATCAGATTACATTGGGTCATTCTACTGCTTATTACCCTCAAGGTAATGGGCTAGCAGAATCCTCAAACAAGAGTTTGGTGAACATAATCAAGAAGTTGCTGGAGGATAACAAGAAGTCTTGGCACACAAATCTGGTACATGCACTCTGGGCTGACAGATTAACACTTAAAAAATCCATTGGAATGACACCCTACCAGCTTTTTTATGGTACAGATGCAATTTTTCTAACAAGCCTTGGTGTACCAGTTATGAAGTTGATTCAAGAAGTGCAGTCTGAAGACAATGACGTGATCAAAAGAATAAATTAGACCATTCATCTTCAGCAAACCAGGGAGGAGGTTTATAACAAAGAATTACAAAAGCAAGAGAACATCAAGAAGCTTTTTGATAGAAGAACAAAGGCCAACAATTTCAATGTTGGGGACAAAGTGTTAAAGTGGGACTAAAGGAGAGAAGACAAGGGCAAGCATGGGAAATTTGACAACTTATAGCTTGGCCCTTATCTCATTCATTTTGTTGCTGGCAACAATGCTTATTTCTTGCAGGAGTTGAATGGAGCTGAACTGTTTGGGGGTCCTGTCAATGGCAGGATGCTCAAACATTACTTCTCTTGATCCTATCATGTCTTGAAGCCTTTTTTTTCTTTTTTCTCATTATAAATATTTCATCCATCATTTCATTCAAAGTTAGAAAAATCAAAAAATACAAAAACAATAGAAGAAAGAAAAGACGGCAGATTGTAAAAACAAGAAAGGTACAACCCCATACCAAAAAAGAGAAATAAAGTCTGAAAGTGTGCAAGCTCAAATGCCACTCCTGAAAAACACACTTCTAGTTAGTCATACAGCCTAATCATGACTAATTAGTTTTAAATTGACTGTTGATAGGTTAGTAAATTCAATTTGCCAAACAACTTAATCTTGGCTTGTTAGTTAGGTAGATTAGGCTAGAAAATAAAGGTTCAAACAAGCTCAAAATATGAACCTCAGTTTTCAAAATAATAATGACTCTAATCTGTTTTAAATCATGAGTCAAAAACAGAGGTAAACTAGTTCTAATAAATCCAAAATCTAAACCAGATAACTAGGAAAAAGCAGCTCGAATGAACTAAAAAATAGAGTTGAAGAAAAGAGAAGGTCGTGTTGAAAACTTTCAAATCTTAAGCCTTCACCATTTTGATTTAATTTTCTGCTAAAAAATATCTATGTGCAGCTTGTTTTTTATGCCATAGATCAGCAACAAGTTAGACTGTTCAATCCTAACTTGTATGCTTTTAAATTTATGTTTTAGAAATTAGAGAATAAAATCTGTTAGACTGTTTAATCCTAACAGATAGTAGATTAGGTAGAGAAGCTTATGAGCTCAACTGTTTAATCTGAGTTCATGGAGAAATAAGAAGTAGACTTAGATTAGATTTTTTACTTTCAAAAGAATAAAATTCTTGTAAAAGAGTTTGCCAATCCAAGTGCACTCTGAAAGAAGAAAAATGTTAGATCAGTAGGATTGGGTAGGTAGAAAGCCTGTTGGATAGATATCCATTGTTTTTCCATGGCTGCTAGTATTTTCAGAGCAAAATAAGATCATCCAAGTGAAGAAGGTGCAGCCCAATGGATGAGGCACTGGTCAACCCCCCAGAGAATGCAAGTCTGAATTTCTTGATGCCTTCAAGAAGGCACCATCCCCATGTGGAGCCACTGTTAGCCACCTATAAAATTTGTCATATCAAATGGTGGCTAAATCATTTTTTGAAGCCTTCAAGAAAAAAATTTATTGCCAAAATTGTTGGTGCTTAAATTCTTCTAAAGATATTCTATCCTTTGATTAATCTTCACTGTTGTTTCCCTCTTAAACTCTGAAATTCTGTTGTTTTCCTAAAGAAAAGACTGCTGCAAAAAACTCCATTTTTCATCATTTTCCACTTCTCCTTCCCTTCATCATTAACCTCATTTTTATCCCCTTTTTCCTCATAAAATTCCTTTATTTTCCATTTTCCCTTCATTCAAATCTCTTTTATAAGTTTTGAAAATCCTTTTTGAACCTTACCGAAACCCCCAAATCCATTGAAAAACCTTGAAAAAATCATTAAAAACATACTTTTTGCATTACAGTCCTAAGCCCCTTTGGGCTAAGCCCTAAACCACTTCCCTTCCATGCAACTTGGTGCTGGAACCAAGCGTTATGTCCAAAAGCGCTTATCGCATTGGAACAATCGGAGAGCGCAAGTCTTTTTGTTTTATAAAACCCCGATGCTGATTGGCTCCTTTGAATATAAGCCCCGAGCATTTTCATTCTTTATAAAACCAACAGCCCCACAGATCGGGCGCTAAAAACATTGTATAAACCTTCCCCGATCCTATTTTCTCTTTGTGTTTTATAAAAAACCCACTTTCCTATGTTTATGTTAAACCCGCTAGTTCATTGTTTTTAACATAAACCAACCATTGACCTAAAGGCCGATCAACGATCCATAAAGTCTCACATCGGAGTTTTTGATCGGGCGCATTTGAAAATCCCACTCCTTCGTCCCGATTCCGATTGGCCCTCTTATGCATATAACCCCCGATCCCTCCGCTTCTTTTCATGTATCTAAAGGCCCCGCAAATGGGCGCTAAGCCTCTTATAATAAACCCTCCCCGAATGCATTTTCCTTTGTATTTCATTTAAAAACTCATTTTTCGTAAATATAAAGGGACCCGCTGTTCATTGGTTGAACCCATTCCTCCACTGTTGATCATAAACCAATCAAATGGTCTATGCAATCTCGCATCGGAAGTTTTCATTGGTCGCGGTTCAATATTTTATTTCTCCCTCCCGATTGGCCTTTCCCGATGGATCCTCAGCCATTGATCTCCTCCCCGCCTTCCCAGATTTGACGGCCCTTATCACTCCATCCCAAAGCCCTTTCCCCCGCTGTGACCTCTTTTGATTCATTTCCCACCATCGATTTGATCCTTAGATCGAAGGTCCACAATCAATCGCATCGGCGCCCATTCTGTTTTGCCCCCGCCGATGGTAGACCTTCGACTGAATCTGATCCATCCACGTGTCAAGATCTGACGGTTCAGATTGAATGCCATGAACTTGGTTAAAAATATGAAGCCCCACTTTATAGTGTTTTTTGGGGAGATCTCCGCTGTTGATCTCTGCAGATCAATGACCCATATTAACCTGTTCTCCGCCTCATATATTATTCCATTTAACCCCAGATTCAATCTCCACCGTTGATCTGTTCCATCTAATGGCCCAAATTAATCCTGATAGGCCCAGAGCCCTGGGTCCTACCCTCTCCCAGATCAGATCTCAGCCGTCCATCCCTGATCAAACGGCCCAGATTAAAACCACCCTACCTACTTCCGCCCGTGCATCTTATCAATATCGCGCTCTTTCCATGACCGTCAGATCTAGGACCCCTGATCTAACGGCTGATGTGCATTTTCGTGTAACTATAAGCATGAAGGTTAATTCTCCAAGAGCTACGCGATATAAGTGGTTTTGAAAGGCCACGTGTCGGCTGGGAACACATATCGCGTTCGAAAAGTTAAAACCACCTATCTGCCTGTTTGCTGCGCGAAACCCGTGGTTTTCTCATCCAAAACCACTTTCCCCATTTCACATTATGTTTCATTGCGTTTGTCTTTCGTCGTTCATCTCTGCAGATCAATAGCTCGCATTTAATCTGAGAGTTCAACTATCGCCCTCCGCCATTCACCAAGGGACTTCGTAGATCAATCTTAACCATTGATCTCCTTGGGCTGATCTCATTCGACGACCTAGATCCTTTTCAGAAACCCCAAAATTCATCCGGCCTTTTTCACGAATGATTAAGTTTTTTAACCTATTTTCCTTTGTATTTCTTCCATTTTGCAGAATGAAAACCTTCTACATTATTTTTTCCCCGGTCGCTCTCAACCGTTGATATTTGTAAGATCGACGGATCTAACTTAATTACTCCGCCTTTTGATCCAACCGCCTTCCTTTTAATCTCAGCGCGTGATCTCCACTGTTGGATGCTTTCATTCAACGGCTGTGTTCTAAATCCCAGCCTCTGAAGCATTTTTACCCAGCCACGCAGGATTTTCTTAAATATTTTTTGTTTGTGCAGGTTTTAAAGATTTTTCAAGTGTTTTAAAATAAAAATAAAAGCCAAGGATGACGATCCTCCAGGCTTTCATTCATCAAAGAGTATCCACCTATAGGGTTCAACACCACGTTTCATCAGTGCATCATGAGAATTGATGCCATAAGAACCCTTTTCTCACCTGCACATCAACAAGACACAACAAATATTAATTAAAACAGAGAGTATCAGTGTTGAAGACCTAGCCACAACAGAGATAAAGAATTGAAGACTGTTTTCACAGTTTTGAGGGATTACGGCTAAGATCGAAAATCAAAAGCCTAATCCACTCAATTAAACATAGAATTAAAGTCAATTAACAGTGTTTAAATAAAATCAATAATATCTATTAGACAGAGAATGCCTCCACTGCCACATCAGAGGCTAATTGAATCCTCTAAGCTACCAAAGCCACCTGTAGCCTCAAAGCATTCAACAGAGGGCCGAGTAATGACCAGAACATAAGATATTTGCCCCAATACAACTCAACAGTTATTTCGAGCCAGAGTTATTACAACAATGACACAGAGCAGAGTTATTACAACAATGACACAGAGCCTTAAATTCAACAAAAGCTTCCCAACAAGCTTAATATTTAATGTAAATCAATTAATACAGAGAAATATTTTTAATCTTCTCCATTGAGCCCCTCAAAGGCCGAGAAGCATTAAAATGTATTAATTGAACCCATAGATATTTTAACTCTTCCACCTCCTCATTTTCTTATAAAATCTTCTTGAGGAGCTCATTGTAAAGGGTTGGTTGTAGAACTTTGAAATATTACTTGTGCTCGAAAATTTTAACCTGTAAATAGTGTTCAGAGGCTCTTGAAGCTCTGTTTGTGATTAAATAAGTTAGGCTGACAACTGAAGATGATTTCTGAACTGAAACATTGGACTTAAAGAATGTAACTGGATTGACATCAATATACAAGTTGTTTCTTGGGATCTTGGTCTATATCACTGGTGAAGTGCTTCTTTCTGTGTTATTGTTTTCTTTTCATGTATGCCATTTTGTCCATTATTCTTTGATAAAGAACAGCAAGCATAAAGTTAGGATTTACTTTTTACAGTACCCTTCTCTGACTGATAAGCCTTATCTCAAATTTTTCCTCTAAATTGTGTATTTAAGAATGATTCAATACGGTTCAAGCAGTTAGGAATGCTGGCATTCCTTCGTCCTACTGTTTTCTTTAAACATTGTTCTTGAATGTTATTTTCATTATTTACTTAGTAGAGTTAGACTAGAAAAGTGATGGTGAGCCCTATTTTCTAGCTTCTTTCTTCAAAGGTAGTTCTGAAAGTTTCCCTAAGTGTATGCTGAAAGCAATCTAGATTTAAAAGTATCTTATCTAATCTTAAGTTTCACTTTGTTTCTCTTATCTGTTTTCATCCCTTCTGAAAGTAATTATGTGGATTACTGGATTGTTTGTCTGTTGAGTCAGCTTTAATACGAGCGTGTCCAAAGAGGTTTATGGTTAGCCCTTCCCTTCGGTCAGTTTTAAATAGTTACTCAAAAGGATTTTCTTGTTTGGACAGACTGATAAATCCTAGTTGAAATTATTGTCTGTTTCCACCCCTCCAACACTTTTATTGTTCCATTCCATCATTTTAATCTCAAAAATCTTGTGATATAGATGATTTTCCCCTTGGACTACTCTTGAAATTGTTGCACAATTAAACCCTTTTATGACTCCATAGCCCAATGGACTAAAAACCAACGTTATATCTATCTTATCAGCCAAAGCTTGTTTTGATTGCTTGCAACTTCACACCTTTGAAACTTTTGCATTTTAGGACTTTCCACTCAACTAATAATCATGCGCAACCATCCATAAACAAAACAAAAAACCCTCGTTCTTAATAACTAGCCTAATATCACACATAAAAGCCTTAAAGATAAATCAATGTTTGCACTTATAGAGAGATCCCTCTCTGGATTCAGGAGGGCTAGATCCTAGAATCCCAAAGTGGTTCAAGTGTTCTCTCTGCAGTTTGTATTCGCCAATCTTGCAAATTATAGGGAGCTAACACATACGTTGCTAGAGAAGGATAGCCACAAGGGGGAGAAAGGAGTTGAAGAGGTAATGCACATAGAATATATCAAACCATTAACATAAAGAGACCATAGAGGCTGGAAATCCAAGCAATGGTATTATGGATAAAAAAACAAATAAGGAAGTAGAAACGAAGAGGTATGGACATGTTCAGAAGGAAGGGTCCTTGAAAGGTACAAAAAAATTTCACAATGGTGGCATGCTTTTTCTAGTGTCAAGAGCTCAATAAAAGTGGAGTGTTCTAAGACCCTGTAGGGAAAGAATGACAAAGTTGCGAAGAAAATCTCTTAAACAAATTGAAAACTATTTGCTTCATAACTGTAGTCTTAATTGGAAATAGGAGAGCATTCCTCAATGGGTTTTAAGAGATGGACCAGGAGTCTGTATGTCCTCGCCTAACAAGCTCCCATGAATGGAGTGACAGGAAGATGGACTAGCAGAGGAACCTAGTAATTTATTGCAAATGTCATTTCTTGGTAATGCTTATGGAACAAGATCCTCCTATGGTTTGCGTCATTAAAACTATAGAGTTCCAAAACTCATATTGAAGTGGCCATGCCTGGAAATTCCATAGAATGATGCTTTGCACAGGAGAGGCTCTAACTTATAGGGTAGAGAACTAGGTTGCAGTCGAGGTAGATGTGACTAGTGTGGATTCTGTAAAAGCGTTTAATGAGCACGATAAGCATTTGCAAGTGGCATCACCTCGTACCAAGCCAAGACTTTAACATCCACTATGGGGGTGTGTTGTTGTGTCCCCCGTGTCTTTGCCAAGGGAGACGATGACAACCTACCCCCAACCTTTTTTCTCAGATAGCACCCCATCTTGAGTCCATAAAATAATGATTAAAAACATATTACTTGTTCTTTATTATTTTTATTTTTTACATGTATTCTATATTTAAAATGGAAAATACATTATATTATTATTTAATCTCTCTCTCTCTCTCTCTCTCTCTCTCTCTCTATATATATATATATATATATATATATATATATATATATATATATATATATAATATTAAAAAATCATTGTTTAAAATAATATAAAAATATATATTTAATTATATATCAATTATATTAGTATAAATAATTCTTATATGGAATTGCATTAAATTTTAATATAATTAAAGTAAGTAATTAAATTAGATAATTATTGTAATGTTGACAAAACTTGATGTTTACTTTTTATTTATCATAAGTTACATTTTTAATAATATAATAATAAAATGATGGATGGAGCTCTAAAGAACCCCGTGAAAGCTAGGGTTTTTCCCTAGGCAACCGATCCATACATTGATTGCACAGATCTCTACAGTGTGACTTTGCATGTCAAATAATAGTGAATCTCAGTGATTCAGTGAAGAAAATAGTATATGTTGAAGGAATGGTTGTTGGTTTTGCAAACTCTGATTCTCAGATAGATCAAGCCAAGGTTTATTACGGTGCCATGTTGAAATCCATATTTTTCTACCGATAGTTCAAGAAACACCTACCTTTCATGTTGCATTGGGGGATGAAACCTTTATAAATTTTTTTTTTAACAAGGTTTTGTATGTAGATTTAATGGGTTTTTCCCGCAAATGATTGATCTCCAAAATTGGATTTCTGATTTGTGGAAACCTCTATTGTCCTATGATCTAAATATCTACCCTTTGGCTTCGGGTTTTTTTGTTGTTGTCTTTAAAAATTAGGAGGATAAGAAGATTATTTGGTACTTTGGGCCTTGTTTTTAGAGAAGTGTTGGTCTCATCATGCATCCTTGGTCTCCTACTTTTGATCCAATCATGAAAACAATCTCCTTGACTCTAGTTTGGGTAAGGCTCCTGAATCTTCCCCTACAACTTTGAAATCTCCCTTCGTTAACTTCTATTAGAAATGCAACAGGAAAATTTTATTGTCGTAGTTTAGGAATTGAGCATTTCCTCAATATCTATGCTTGAATATGCGTGGAGATGGATTTTAATAAAAATTTTCATGTTGAAATAAATCTAATGGCTCAAGATTATGTATGGGTTCAAAATCTTGGGTTTTCATTCTGATACAGAGTGTGTTATGAAACAAGACATGTAATCAATAATTTCCCCAAGCGATTGCGGAATAATAGTCTAGAAAAATAGTCAGAGTCCCAAATGGTAGGAATGTGCTTAAACAGATCATTATACTATATAAAAGGAAGAAGAGACCTAGGCCAAGGAGGAAGAAAAATAAATTCAAGAAGAATTGCATGTAAAAGAGGATTCACTGAAGGAATTAAAAGGTAGATAGGAAGAAATGAAGGTAAAAGAGGACCCACCAAATTCAAAAACATAAGATTATCAAGCCCTACAAACTCTTTTGAATTATAGATCTTGCAAAAACAAGGTTGGAGATGCAATTTCTGGGCTAATCAGGTATGTGTAAAAACTAATAAAGAAAACAAATTCCATTCTCATAAGAATATGCCAAAAAAATTAGAGAGAAGAGATAGATTGTGTACAAAACAAATCACACATTTCACATTATTTATTGATCACAATGGTTACATATATAAGATATAGATCAGTGACTTTGACACGTTATGATTCAGACATGACATGACTTCAACTCATAAAATAGGAATCAATGACTTCTAGATTGACACCTTGAGACTCATAATGACAACTTGTAAATGACACGGAAGCATTACTTCCAACAAACTCCCTTAATGCTTACATATAACAAATATAGAAACACACACTACAACAATAAATGAATCTCTATCATATTTGTCTGATATGGTCATCACTAGCACTCATATCCAACCTGAAATCTCACAGTTTCTGCTCTTTTCTTCACCACACTTTCGATATTTCCACTTGATCCATTTAAGACATAACTGCTCCAAACCATTGTTGGCGTACTTTTCAAAATTGACGCTTGTCAACCTCCCGGAGCACAATGGGTCAATGTTGATATTGAACCATCATATGGAACTACCATCATCTATTGAATCCACAACCCTCCACAACCTTCATCAGTTATTTAGGATATCATTCTAGGTACATGATGTCTTCCACAAACAATTCTACAACTTGACCTTGTATAAAATAACTTGTATTGATGCTTCCGAAGCACGACGGGTCACACCAGCTTGACCTTATTAGGAACTATCTGTGACTAATTCTCCCAGAGCATGACATGTCACATTAGTTTTTTGAATAGTTGGCCTATTCTTTGTGGTTCTTCATCATTCGACTTTTGCACGATATAATAACATACTACAACTCTACTTCACACCATTAGATATGCACATTACAACAAAATAAAATAACACTAGATTTACACACAACTAAATAAAAAACCAACATCATGAAATAATAGACACATTAATCTAGATTTGCTGTAGATATGGACTCTTCTCTTTAACTAGCAATGACTAGCACTCTCTCCATCAAGAAAAATGCTCCCATATTGATAATAATAGTGTACATGATCCAATATTTTACTGACGTGATATTTCACTTCTTTTTCAATTTGACTTCAAAGTTTATTTCTCTAGCTTCTAATCCCAAGAATCCTCGTGAACAAGTTTTACGTAGACTTCTTGTTTGGGTAACAAATAAAAACCATACCTGTTGTAGTTTGAGAAGGTACATGTGTTATTATTCCTTTAAGTAGAGTCTCTTCTCTCCACACAGTGCCAGTGCCTCTACATTCAATTCTCCAAATAATTCAATAAGCACATGGAGGATCAATGCTTGCTTGATAGTCTCCAAGTATAAGTAGCACCATTACTATCCTCGAGCACTGTAATCATCTTCCTGCTATTAATATCATCAGGAAACCTGCCACACTGTCAAGAAGGGTGTTGTTGATCAAGGCCTGGTTGACCCCAATGTTAAGAGTCACCACCTCACCGACTGAGGAAACATGAAATCGTGCTTACAGTGATCGGTACTCGCTATCATTTCTATGTGGATCTTACTGAGTTGGAGAACAAAATGGGGACTCTAAATGGGAAATGTGTGGTACTTAATCAATGATTCATTTTCCTCATTGAATAACTTGTTTGTCTCGTTCTGCATACTTGTAAAGGTAGGGTCAAATATGTGATGATGCACCTGATTTTCCCCTCCTCTCCGCATTGAATGAGATCAGGTGACAAATCTTATTTGATAGAAACAGATCACACTCTTGGATCTCAAATCCAAAATTCGTCGTTTTTGTGCCTTAGCGCATGATCGCTCCAAAATTTAAATCTTTTCAAAGCGGTCAAATAAGTTGGATCTTTTTTCCACGACAAATTTGATTCACACCAATAAAAAAAAAAATCTCCAAAACTCTGTTTCCAAACAAACAAATCATAACACCTTAACACAATGAAACAAACAACAAACCAGAAAAAAAAAAAAAGAAAAAAAAAAATCTCACACAAACAATATATCAATCACTACTAATATATATGTACAGAGAATCAATTTTCACATCTCTTTCATTTTCATGGCCTTCCTGTAAGGGAATCAATCTAGAACACGCTCTGATACCATGATAGAAAATTTAGAGAGAAAAGAGAGATTATGCACACAACAAATCACACACTTCACATTCTTTATTGATCACAATGGTTACATATATAAGATATAGATCACTGACTTCGACACATTATGACTTAGACATGACACAACTTCAAATCATAACATAGGAATCAACAACTTCTAGATTGATACCTTGGGATGCATAATGACTACCTATAAATGACGTGGAAGCATTACTTCCAACAGAAAAACTCCATGGATCCATGAGAAAACGTGGGCTAGATTCAAGTATGAAAAAAGGGAAAAAACATCTCCCCAAGGAAAATGAGAAGCTAGAAAAAATCAATTCATTATGTAGTAAGAAATGGAAAGTAAATATATTTAGATCTTTGGGGTATTTTGGAAATATTTAGTTGGAAATGGAATAAAAAAATTTCATTACAAAGATCTAGCTTGAGTGTTTAGATTGAATCTCCATTATCAATCTCAAACACACAAGGAACATTAACAATTTTGAAAAAATATTATGGTTTTGAACCGATCCAAACTTTCTTTTTTAATAAAACTTTCATATCAATTTCTTTAAAAAAATATAATATGATAATAAATTATAGTTTTTTAATCGTACAACATTCTTCAAAAATCTTGTTACAACGCATGTTTTTTATATCTTAAAAACCAACCTCTAACCTATTTGACTTTGAAACTACATATATTGAAAACAATACGTATTTTTAGTCCCTACGGTCATGACATGGGACTATAGTGATCGAGGCATGCCTATTAGCATTACTTTTTAGTGTTATTTATTGTTTTTTTAGTCGTATGTGCTCTGCTAAGCATACTTTTTGTCAAGATAAATCCCCTCTGCAGACATAGGTGATCTCTCTAGCCCTAAAGAGGGTCTAGCAACACAAGATTCTTTCTAATGCAAATCTCTCTTAACTAACATTTACAATGTGCCAAGAAAAGAGATAGAAGTACCTTTTTCCCAATGATACGCTTGAATCCGTTGATGATGACCTTGATCCACGATCCTTTTAGGCTTGCTCCGTGTTATTGATGGGACACGAATACCTGTGGATGATAAAGAGGAAACAACAAATGTAATACAATACATAATAATCATAAACATTAGATATCTAGCAGATCAAGGAGTACCATAATATTTGTATAAACAATTAGAAAAATATAGAAAGAAAACATCAGATGTTACTAGTGATAAATATAAAAGGAGAGCTTACAACCCAGGCCTTGATGTTGGAGGCCTCCTTTGGTGAAAATATGAGTCCTTCACCGAAGCTCTAAAGCATTCCCTCTCCCGAACATACAAGGGAATGAGAGTTCAGACGAGTCTAACAATGACCAACCAAGCTCTAAAATTGTGGGAATGATGGATATGAATTTATAGGAAGGGAGAAGACGTTAGGATCCCATGAAAGGAGGAGGAAGGCCCACTTTCTGAGGGACGAACCCCCATAGATAAGATCAAAGCTCTAAAATTAGAGAGCTCGACCTTATCACCACTGTTTAACAACCAAATCACCGCCATGGAGCTTCTAGAGGTTGAAACTTCTCCTCCATTTGAGGAAACACTGCCAGAAAGGGATTAGTCCATTTTTCCAAGAAATATGAGCAATGATAACGCTAAACTAGAACTACGCATATGAAATCATCGGGAGCATGGCACCAGGAAAAGTGCTGACCCGGGAAACTAGGAATTCGACCAAGTTTCTTTAGTAATCTTCCAAGGTAGTTTTCTTTAGATCTTCAGGGGGTGTCTTAACATATTTATTGATGGTGGAAACATTGCACAGGATATTTCATGTGGAATTTTAGGATTAGGGATGGGAAAATGAACATTGTGACAAATTACTATGTCACAGATGCCCCCTAAAGCATGAAGGTAAAATAGGGAGTGATGTCTAAAATGCTTTATGAACCAAGGAAAAGAACACAGACCACCTCTGGAAAACCTGCCAAATCAAACATATTACAATATATGACATCTCTGGTATGAATATTCCTAACTACATAATGTTGTACTAGGCATCAAATAACACATGAACCCATGGAATGGTCACAACCATCCATCTAAAGAGATCATAGAAACAGATATGTGGTATGGACGCATCCATCCGTATAGATAGGATCATGTATGAAATCATGAATACTCAATAACTCCCCACATCCTGGATAAAAAATTAGATGTGACCAAGGGTCTTCATCGCGATATCAATCAACCCAATGTACGAATATAGCCATGTGAATAAATGTGTTGGTATCGAACATGGTAGAAACCACCTAATTACCAATCGATGATTTAAAAAGTTAAAAGGCACGAGAGAGACCACCAAAAATCACAATGGACCTCAAGGTATAGCAACACAATCTACAAGTGTGAATGAATGTGTTGAAGTCGAACACTTGCAAAATCATTCGATTGAAGGCCAATGATGCGAACTTGTTGTCGAACATGAATAGCTTACCATTGAGGCATGCAAGCTCCAAGACACTAAGAGAAGTTTCTAAATCACTTTCCTAGATAATGAGCTGAATTCAAAAGAAAGTGATTAGTCAAAGGAGGGCCATGATGGTTCCCACATCATTGACACGAAACAACAAATATCTTAAGATAATAGGATTGATTCAGGATTGTAACAGAGGAAGTCAGGTAAGAAAAGAATGTTTGACAAAAAGGACTTCTCTTGAACATATTGGTGACACGACTCCAGAGTGTGGCAAAATTTGACTCAAATAGGATCAGAGGTCATGTTGAAAAAATTTGGTAATCGAATGAGAGGCAAATGGATTTCCCAAACCCATGGAGGAAAAGTGATGAATGTAGGGTGTCCCCAACCTACCACGAACTGTAGATGAGTGTCATGTTCAAGAGCGATAAGCTGCCCAAAATACACATAGGATGTTTAGTTTCAGTTTCCCCCCGTTATGACTAACAAGTACCTCTTTATTTTTTATAGCTAGCGTGAAGAGGATAGCATATGTTGAGCGTGTAAGTTCATTCTTCGAATGAATCCATCCTAGTAATTTTAACGAGCCCTAGGAGGGAGGAACTCGGTCTTGTCATCATGACAAGTCTTTTTTTGTTTAATCAATAACAAGTCCAATGAAAGGGTAAATCAGTGACTTTTCATGTTTAAGTAGTTTGAAAAGAAATAAGAAGCAAAATCCATCATGTCTCTTTTCGTAAATTGTCTCTTGAATCTGAAAAGGTAGAAAAAAAAATTCAAGAGAACCTCTTGACCATGTTCAATCAAGGTATTCATTTTTCGTAAATAGTAAATCTCAACCCGAAAAAGGGGTAAACATATACTAAGACTACGTCAATTCATTCACTTTAACGACTCTGAAATGACAAGTACTCGGCAATATTTTCATTTTTTGAGAGTCAGAAAAGAGCTAGAAGTTGACTCCAAGGGGGTTCCTTTTTCGTAAAGTTTTACCGATCCTGGAAAAGAGATAAAATACAACTCGTTTTCATCAGAAATAATCACCAATAGTGTGAAAGTCCTGTTACTGCAAAAAAACGGAAAACATCACTGATATCGAGGAAAAATAATAAAATATTGGCAATTTTTTTTAAATCTATAAATAAACCAAAAACAAATTAATTTTCACCTTTCTATTTTGAGAAGAGGAGTTTGTCCATTTTCCCTCCAAACTTCAAATCAGTGGTGCGGCCGATCTAAGACACCATTCGTCGATTTGTCAACATCAGGTAAGAGCTCTAAGCCTCCTCTTCATTTTAATTCCATTCATTTTTCATTTAGTTTTAGAAATGGGGAGATTGAGGAGCGTATTTCAAGCCCCAAAATTGCTCACAACCAGCATGATTTCGAGTTATCGATGTCATGTTGGTCGTGTTTAGCCCGTTAAGGTAGCGCACCACCAGCGCTGAAATATGTCAAACAGATGCGTTGGCCGCGGCAAGGATTTTGAAACAAGAAACCCACCCATCTCTATGGATAATTTCCAAAATTACTATGGTAAAAGCTCCTAAAATTCCATTTAAACATGTTTTGCGGGTGTTTTCCTCAAAGATGTCGATCGAATGGAAAGAACGAGGCCACAAGGTGGAAGACCACCAAGCATTGCAGGATCAAAATTGCATCAATGCATTGCGCAATTGTGGTTTTTTGAAATTCTTTCAAACAAATGTTCTGAGATCTCAACTGGAGCTGCTCCAAAAATTGATTAGCATATGGGATGTGGACCGATAGATATTTGTCATTGGGGACCAAGAGTTGGAACTATATGTGATGGAAATATATTTCATCACTGGTTTGTCTAGTATAGGGGATAGGATCCAACTCTCCAAAGCTCGCGTAGGGGGTGAGAGTACCAACATGCTCATCCAGAGATACTATCTTGGGGCTCAAAAAATAGAGAGTGAGAAGGTAGATATTCCTTCCATCAGAGTGCTTCCCCTGTGCACAATTCTACATTGCATTACTAGAGTGGCAGGAGCCCAGGTGTTGCATGATGCAACGAAATATCAGTTCCAATATGCAGTGGATTTCTAGGCCCCAACAATGTTTAACTAGTGTGAGGGGTTACTGGCCAATATGAAGAGCCAGTTAGCGAAGTGCAATACAGGGAGACTGAAACAATTCTGGTACAGATCCATTCTGGAGACCTTCTCTCTAGAGAAAGTACCATTGGTTAGAGATCCATGATCTAGCCTCGAGGGACCCGAGGCTGATGAGATGGTGTGACATTATGCCCCGAAAGGGTGGGGGCCAAAAAATGCATTTAACCATAGCCTTTTTCAGTTAGTTGCAGCGTCTACTTATTGTATTTGAAGATTACGCATATATTGGTATCAACTTCAAAGGAGATTCGATTCTTCCTATTCCACCAGGAACACAGTAGCCCGATGCAGGTCAAAATTGTTTTTTTAACATTTTTTACTTTTTGAATGTTTTTGTTATGTATTATGAAATGTGAACTTATGATGCTTTTACAGATATGGGTCCTTAGAGACCTCCTGTCATGTCATAGATTGTACGGAGGGTAGCTCACCCGGTAGAGGATGCTTTTTATGAGGAGGGATCATATACAATAGCTGAGTTATACTAGAACAAGGTTGGCCTTATGAGAGTCATTCTAGAGTATGCTACTTTCGATGAGATTCCTCTGCGCCTCCAGAGGCATACGGTCAGAGTTCCGAGTAGACTACGTCGATTACTCTAGAGAGTGATTCAAGCAGTCACCTGCTACCATGAGCACCATGTGGGCAGATATGAGCCCTATTTTTACATTTTTGTACTAATGTAGGCTGGGAGAGCCATTTTTGTAACAAAACACAATATTTTTTGAGATTTTGGATGTAACACAATTAACAGACCCGATATATATATATATATGCATGTTTCTGCAACTACTTGTGTATCATGATGATGTATTGGTTTTTACATATTGTGCAAATGTCTATATAATAAATGATTTTCTAATGTATATATTAATGTGTTTAAACATTTTGGAATATGTTGATATGTGATAAAATAAAAATGTCTTTCCAATAATCTAACACACAAACATATACCCAAAATTTGAGGATTTTGCACAGAATAATGACCATTTAATTGTAACACAACGAGTTGTGAGTCTAACTTAAAAACCATATCTCTAATCCTGAGATCACTAGCATCCGATAATAGCTCAATCACCGCACTATATTCAGCAATATTGTTAGTTGTTCGACCCAAAATAATATGTGACAAATTAATCAACTCGCCATCAGGGGAAAATAGTTCCCATGCTGCGGAAGACAGGCTCCATGTGCTATGAAAAGTGCCATCAACAAAACCAACGTAATGATTCGAAGACATCTGCAAACCAAGTGGAATACAAGGTGAGCATAGGAAACATGTTTTCAAAGAAAACAACCACACCAAAACTCCAAAAAAAGCACACTAATGAATAAAACGCTAATGTACAAAGTATAACACTTATGATTAAGCATAATAAATTTTCAGATAGAGTTCAAGAATGAACTTAGATGACTAATTTTTGTCATGATTAACAAAAATAAACCCATGGTTCTAGCATTGATACTGTGTGTAGGCATTACCTCAGCCAATTTTTTGATAAGATTCATAGCAGCAGTGAAGTGCCCATTCCCCCTGGCCAAGAAAGGGTTACGAAGCATGGAAATAATTCCCCCAAGGGCAGGTGACCAAACGGTGAGAACGAGGTCGAAAGGGAGTGGGCGGGTCATGCGTTTTGAGGAAATCAGTGTAAATATTGAGCTCATGGGGAGAACAAGAAACTCAGAAAAAGACATTCTCAACAATCACGGATATGTCGAACGAAATGGTTGGAGTGATATTTTCCATGTTCCCTTTGGACAACACTTTATGAATCAATTTCGGATTCTAAAGTGGGTCAGTCGGTATGGACGAAGCGTGGGATTCCACACAAGCAGAGATGTCACCTGGGATTGGGAGAAACGAGCAACGATGATGTCCATCATCCCACAGAGTTTATTCAAGAGACATTACCTCCACAATACTTTCATCAGTGGTGAAAGTATCATTCAAGGGATCATCAAATTCCCAAGAAACAAACCAGGGAGATGCGCATAAGTGTCGAGAGAGGAAACAAAATTATAGTTGGCTCCATATGCCGCCTCAGAAGCCAGGAGAATACTTTGATACATTTGTGCAACCGGGCTTAGAGGAATAATGTCACCAAAAATATCGATCTATTCGAGATTGGGAACAATCCATGGATCGTGACCAGATGAAATCATATTGATGGAGGCGAAAATCGGAAGTGGGAGTGAAAAAATCCCATAAGGGATGAGTCTTTGAAGAGACCCAGCCCGATGTTCTCATAAGGAGTAGCGGTATTCCAACATACGGAATGTTGCCTATTGAAGAATCTGAGGAGAATAAATCCAACTAATCGACAGTCATAATCTTCCCTTGATGAGGGAAACGGAGGACACGAAAAAGAGTGGAGACCATGCAAACCATAGCTTTTTTCTAACTTCTTCCAAGAAGGAGATTATAGTTCAAGTTGGTGTCTACCACTTCAAATTCCATGGTTACTGTTTTCCCTTCCAATGGGATGGAAAATGCCTTGAGAATACCGTACGGGCGATAAACTCTACCATTGAAAGATTCCAAAGTATTCAGGGACTGTCTCAATGGGGAAGAGTCGATGGCTTTCCTACATGCGACAGACATGATGTAGGTCAAAGTTCCTTCATCAATGAAAATCCGATGAATATTCTTTCCCATGATAGTAACCTGAATCAAAAAAGCTACCTGAGATGGGAGGTGAGGAACAAAATTCCCGAGATCGAAAGTAATAATATTACAATCTACGGGATCAACCCCTCCAATAGCGGAGATTAGTTCCTTTAGTCATGTTGGGCATGACTGAAGGACCTCCAAAGCTAACATTGCCGAAGGCACTTGAGCTAGATTGTCTACAATATTGTAGTTTTCTGTAGCTCTCGCATTCTGATTATAGGATGATTTCCTAAGAACACCTTTTGGGGGTGGTTGAATGATGTAGTCACTACTCGGTCTCTGAATGTGGAGAGGACCATATGTAGG
>CM076582.1:1608870917-1608927415 GCA_034641835.2 Pinus albicaulis | reverse complement strand
CGGTTATGTGATATTAATATTCATCTTGGCCTGAATGCCAGAAATCTGATTACATTGAGGATGTCTAAATCCTGATGCATCTTACTGCTAATATTGAAAATGCAGCCGAGGCTTGCAAACTTCTTCCATGACAGACAATCTAAAAATTCGATTTCAGAGATTTTCCCTAACTTAAAGATACAAACAAATTTATTTAAGAGCCAACAGTAAAACATGACCACAGACAGCTTATGGGATAGGTTCCCAAGATTCTTCCTCGTCTTTCATCTTGACCCCGACAGAGAGGAGGGTAGCTTTATTGGCTTCAATGTCTGCCTGTTTATTGTGAGTTCTCAGCACATGATAGTAATTCAGCTTCTGAAAAGCGTTTTCCATACCCTTAATTCTGGATATCAGCCTTGCTAGTTTGAGATCCGAGGCTGGGGAGTTGGAAACCATTAAGTTTATAATGATCTGGGAATCCCCTATGACATTAGCTTCACTTATATTTAAATCTTTGAGGATCTTGAGGCCTTGGTAGAGGGCCAAAGCTTCAGCTTGAACGCTGGATGAGAATCCAAGCCCCCAAGCGAAGGTATGGATTTTTTCCGCAATTGGACTTACAACAACACCTCCAGCACCAGCTTTGCCCAGATTGCCCTTTGCTGCCCCATCAAAAAAGAGAGAGTGCCTTGAATGTGAGTTGAGCCAGTCTTGAAGGTCAGTTTCGGACTTCCTTATTTGCCAGTCTTTGAGAGGAGGGACGTTTCTAACTGCTGATTGAAATTGCAAGTCAAGGGAAGATCCCCAAGCAATGTCCTGTTGGCTGATATTGGAATCATCTTTTATATCAGTCAAGCACTCCTTTAGATGACATTTAATCTTGATTTATAAGACCTTGTGATTCTATTTAATATTTCTGAAGATTATTCTGTTTCTTTCTAGCCAGATCTGCCAACAAATAACCTTAGGAAGGACAGCCCATGCGGATTTAATTAGCTGATTTTTAGAAGGGGGGCCAGGATATCTGATTGCCCAATTAGAAAAGAGATCAGCAATGGAACGAGGGAGCAAAAAGTTTGGATCCAAATTGTGAATGAAGGAGGACCAGATCTGCTTAGAGAACTTGCATTCGAGGACTAGGTGGGCAGCAGTCTCTGCATTTTCATTGCACAACGAGCAGATGGAGGGACCATAGAACCCTTTTTTCTGCAAGATGTCATACGTAAGGATCCTGCCGTGGCAAAGGAGCCAAGCAAAGAAGTCGACTTTGGGCCATGAAATAAAACGCCAAACCCCCTGCCAAGGTGCAGGGTCAGGAGGGACGTAAGGCCTCTCTTTCAGCTTGTCATATCCCATGGAGACAGTGTAACCTTTGGCATTCGGCCCCCAACCTTTCACATCTTTTTTCCTCATGCGCGTGGGTGCCAAGCCATGGAGGAGGTCCAACAGCGTGGACCATTCGAGTGTCAGGTGAGCCGGCACCTCAATTCGTTTCCACCCTGTCCAGGAAGAGTCTTTCCAAAGAGAAATATCCCACAACGAACATAACCCCTCTCTATCCATCCAGCCACGCAGTGCTCTAATGGAGGCTCTGTCTTCAATTGGGTCCTTATTCATAATTTTATCAGCCCAGATATTGATCTTTTTTCCATTTCATGGAATCCAATAGGAGTGCGCTTTGATTAAGGGAGCAGCTTTAACATACAGTTTGAGAAAAGACGAATAAGGCAAATGGATTACATTGTCTAAACAGGAGGAACGAGGACCCCTGAAATACTTTTTCCAGAGAGCCAATTGGGCCCAGCCAGGCTTGGGCGCTATGATCCTCCAAATAATCTTAGCTGCCATAGCCACGTTTTGATGACAGAGATTTTTGAAATTTAACCCACCCTCCCTCAGAGGCTTGGAGATGGTTTCCCAACTGATAAGGGGAATCTTGTTTTCATTATGTTTACCTCCCTTCCAGAAAAACCTCCGCATGAATTCTTCCATTTTTTTTAATATACTTGTCGGAGCGAGAAGCACAGCGAATTGAAATAGGGGAAGACTGGAGAGCACATATTTAATAAGGACAGATTTGCCAGCAGTGTTAAGCCAGGAGAAGCCCCGGGCTTGGATCCTAGACTTGAATTTTTCCAGCTGAGGGAGCCAGTCTTTGCTTGTAGATTTCTTATGGAAAACAGGAAGGCCCAAGTATTTAAAGGAGATCCAATTGGAGGAGGCAGCAAAACCCAAACATCTAGAAATAGCGGAGAGAAATCTGGGCGAGGTGTTCCAGCTGTAGATATGACATTTGTTCTTATTTACAACGCTGCCAGAGGCTTCACTGAAGTCATCCAAAACTGCTTTAAATTTAGAGGCGGAGGAGAGAGAGGCAACTCCCAAAAACAGAGTGTCGTCCGCAAATAGGGCATGGTTTATATTTTTTACCCCTCTAGCAATACACAGTCCGTTGATATCTTGATCTTGCATCTTTTTGTCTAACAGGTAGCTGAGGACAGAGGCTTGGATGACAAAAATCAGAGGGGAAAGAGGACACCCCTGCCTTAGCCCTCTTGAAGCTTTGAAGAAATCAGTGGCTCTTCCATTTACAAGAGGAGCGATCCAAGGCTCCGAGATGCATGCCCGGATCCATTTGATGAAATTTGCTCCAAAACCAAACTTGCTCATTGCTTTTAAAAGAAAGCTATGATTTACACGATCAAAAGCATTTGCTAAATCAAGTTTAATCACCATACCTTGTTCTTTTCGAAGAAGACTTGAGTGGATTGCTTCTTGAACAAGGGTGAAGTTGTCCACGATTTGCCTTCCTTGAATGAAGCCTCCTTGGTTCTCCGGAATTATTTTGGGAAGAATGAGCTTCAGCCTATTTGCAATAACTTTAGTGATAATCTTGTACCTAGTATTGCATAAGGAAATCGGGCGGAATCTGCTGAAGTTGTTGGCACCTTTTTCCTTTGGTATTAGGGCTAGGAAAGCAGAGTTTGTGCTTCCTCCTATTTTCTGAGCATTTTGAGACTTCTGAACCATTTTGAGCAGATCCTTTTCAACAATCGGCCAACAAACTTGAAGGAACCTGGCGGAAAAGCCATTCGGCCCGGGGGCCTTATCCGGATCCATATCAAAGAGGGCCTTTTTGACTTCGTCTTTGGTGACTTTGGCCTCAAGGATCTCATTCATACGAGGAGAAATTGCAGAAGGAATGATGTCAAGCAGATCTGAGTATTGGTCCGAGTCCTTATCCTCACTATACAAGTTTTGAAAGTGAGAGAAGGCTGATTTTTTAATGTCTTCAAAATCCTTGAAGGTGGCGTTATCCTCCTTAATCTCAGAAATAGTGTTGAAGCTTTTCCTGACTTGGGTTTTTTTGTGGAAAAAGGCAGAGTTCCTGTCCCTTGCTTTGAGCCAGAGATTTCGAGATTTTAATCTCCAGTATTCTTCTTCAGCTAGGAAGGCCTTATGATAGCGTTGTTGCAAATGAGCCTCTTGGTCTAGGATCTCCTCTGTGACAATATCGTGCTCCATATGAGATTGATGAGAGGCGAGAGAGACTTTTGATGGCTTTTCTTTCTGTAGCCGAGTTGGACAGGGTTTTTTCCCATCGTTTTAGATCGCCCTTTACCCTTCTGAGTTTTTCCTCCCAGATATAGAAGGGAGACCCATTGACAGGCTGACTCCAACAATCTTTGACAATTTGCATGAAGTTTGATTCTTTGACCCAAAGAGGACTAAAACGGAATGGAATAGGGCCCAGGTCTGGATGGGCCAGGAGTTCAAGCTTTATAGGCTTATGGTCCGATACGCTGTTAGCAAGGATGTGCATTCTGGGTTCTAATCCTAGTAACAGAAAGGAGCTTTGTATGAAAAATCTATCTAATATGGCAGCGATATGACCAGGGCCCACTCTTTTGTTAGACCAAGAGAACTTACCGGAAGAGGGTTTGATATCTAGCAAGTCCCAGTCCTGCAGAAGATCTTCTGCCCATTCCCTTGCCGGATCACGAACAGCGCTGCCTCCTCTTTTTTCAGACGAGTGGAGAGTGAGATTAAGATCTCCAGCAATAATTATATTTTCCAGATTTGCCAGGTCTGCTTGTTGCCTTATAGTATCCCAACATTCCTTTTTTTCCCCAACATTGACCGGAGAATAAACATTGAAGAGGCAAAGTATTTCCTTGGTATCCAGATTTTTCATTTTCAGCAGCAACCAGTGAGTATTTCTAGCCTCAAAGGTGACTACAAATTTGTTAGGGTTCCATAGAGTGCCAATCCTTCCCGAAGCTCCCCGGGCAGAGATTTCTCTTGCTTCACTTTTGAACCAAAGTTTCTTGCATACTTGCAGGAAGACTACGTCTTCCAACTTAGTCTCCTGGACGAGAAGTATGTCTGGGATTTCTGTTCTTATTAAGCTTCTCATGGCTTCTTCCTTGACTTTACTCCCCATACCTCTGCAATTCCAGGAGATGATCTTCATTATTTATGTTTCTGATGGGCCCCCTTGGAGCCATGAGTCTAATTTTTCAACATCCTTGGCTTTGAGGCAAGCAACTTTTCCAGAGTTGGTTGACTGCCCCGTAACTTATCTTTGTAAGTCTCCTGCTCTCTTTTTTCCCTGTCAGATTTACGGCCTCTTGTAGATCTTCGTACCGAGGTTTGGGATTCTCCTATTTCTCCTTCCTCCTCTGACTCGTCCGTTTCTTGCTCTTCTTCCTCATCATCTAAGGGCATACCATTGGGATCTTCAGCACTTGTTTCGTTGAGGGAGGCTGAGGGAGTATCTTTGCTAGGAGAAACTGGATCTTGTGTCTCGTTCTCCTGAGAATCTTCTGTCGGCTGGCTTAAAGGGTCAAATTTGTTTCCTTGCGCCTTTTTGGGAGGGGGGCGTTGAACATTGGCCTGTTGAGAGCCTTTTCCAGAGGGTCCTCCCGGTTTTTGCCCTTTGTGATTGGTTTTTACTCATTTGACTTGGTTCCAACCCTCTTCAATCCCTTTCTCTGGCTCAGCGTTGGACGGACAGTTTCTAGCAAAATGTCCATGAACGTGGCATTTCCTGCATTTGAACGGCAATTGCTCATAGTCCAAGATCTGAACATGAGACCAGCTTCCGACTTTGATTTTTATAGCCTCTGGAAGACCAACCTCTAGATCTACTTCCACGCAAATCCTGGCACAGTCGTACTGGTCCTTATTGTTTGCCCGATCTATGAATTTCCCGAGAGTGTTGCCAATGTGTCTCAAGGAAATCCAGTTCCAGCAGTGAACTGGGAGGTTTGGAAGATGAACCCACACCGGAACAGCCTTGGGGACATTGACAGCCGGATCAAAGTCCGGAGTCCATTTGTTCAGATAGAGGCCCTGAGAACCCATGAAATACGGCCCATTTTGAAAGATCAAGTCTTTGTCTTCTTTGGAGGAGAATTCGAAGAGGAAGTACCCTTTTCCCAGAAATTAAGAGGTAACCTTTTCCTTAATCAAAGGAGCCCAGTTCCTGCTAACCCATTGCTCAGTAGTTTTTGGAGATGGCCATAGACCCGTGAACTGGCCAATGAGGCCTCGATCCGCCAAAGATAAAGCTACTTGAATGGGGGCCTCCGGAGGCAAAGAGATCTCAGGAATTTCATCGAGCTTCTTAACAAATTTGGATGCTTCGCTTCTTTTCTTTTGAGGCAACCCGACAAGAAGCTGGTTGAAGGCGTCGAAGGCGGGAGTAGAATGAGAATCCGAAGCAGCACCCAACGTCTCCATAGGGAGGGCCTGAGGCCGGCCGCCGCAGGGGCATCCACGCAGTAGAAACCCTAGCAGAGCTCAGGATGCGCAGGGAGAGCCTTTGGATCCCAGCCTAGACATTGACCCAACACAGCAGAGGCAGCAGGAGGCAGCAGGAACAACAGGCCGCAACAGGAGCAGCAGGCCCTGCGAGGGCAGGCGCAGCGCAGGGGCACTCGCAAACGAAGCAAAGTATTGAAGGATCCAACCAAGAAGCGACAGAAGCAGGAGGTCCTGCCAGAGCAGGCGCAGCCGCAGAGGCTGCAGCGCGCAGGGAGAGCAGCTAGGGTTTGCAAGGGCTCAAAAACCAAGTTCTTCCAAAAGGTCATGGGCTTGGCCCAGAACGGTTATTCTCTCGCGGCGAGCCACGCCCTCGCTCAAGATTGATCACAGGACCTGTCCGTCTTTATGAGAGCGACCTTACCACTACGCCGCCTCCACAGACCTTATATTTTAACAGTTTGTTTATTACAATACACGTGACACTATGATTTTTTTAACTTTTTTATAGGTGCATTTGTTCCCATCTATGTGGGCATATGGACACCATTTTCACACAGAAAATGCCAATGATGGACACATGACACAAGACTGTGGAGTGGAAGTTGAGTTCGATCAATCTAGTCGATCTAGCCACCGTGATAAAAACCTAGTACGAGGGATGTTAGGTTACGTCAGAAAGATATAAGAGATAATTGAAGTGAATTTCTCTTCTTTCCAGTGTGTTATTTTTAGGTGCGAGTGGTGGGAAACCTTTGATCGGAAGAATGTAAAGGAAGATCGTGACAGTAGGCTTATATGTATCAACTCTAGAAAGATGTGGGATGAAGCTAAGGAATCCTATGTTTTCACTAAACACTGCAACTTGGTGTTTTTTACCCAGATGTGTTGGATAGGGATTGGCAATTCGTATTGAGACATGACCCTAGATCAAAACATATTTTTGAGAACAATAGTGTTATCATGCCAAGTGACCTAGAAGATAATGAGGGTGATCATGAGAACCGAGAGTGATATGGTACATGTGTTATTTCATCATTTATACTTTTTAAGATGGGTTTTTATAAAGAAGAGGACTTAATTACCTTATAACAAAGTGTCTTTTTCTTTCTTTCTTTTTTTTGGAAAAATTATAATATGAATTTTGAATTAATTGGTATTTTGAATTGTGTTAACGTTAAAATAATTTCACTTGACAATTTGCAATTGTGTTGATCTCGAAAATAATGTCGTACCGTATAAAGTTCTTTTTTTTATAATGTCAATTCCTAAAATAATACAACTACTTGATTGCTTTAAATGTGTGTGAATGGTATCTTCAAAATGTATACTGTCATTTTTGGTATGTAAGATCATAATAAAATAATGATAATTCTAAAGTACATGAATTTATTTGCATTATTTTCTAAACTTTATTATGTTACAAAAATTCATATCATTCTAGATTTATTATTTTACAATTATTTATATTCATACAAATTTACAATTTTAGAATTTTACAATTATGGTAATTTAACAATATTTACGGTATACATTTTACTTACGGCAGTTATGGTTCAAAATTGAAAATTAATTTACAATTTTACAAATTTACAAATTAAATTTTTTTAATAAAATTGAATTATGACAATACATATAATTACAATTACAATTTTACAATTTCACTATACAAATTTTATTATTATTATTATTATTATTTTTTTTAATTTATTTTTTTTATTTTTTTTTTTCAGAAAGAAAAAAACGATGTCTACATCGTTTTTATTTTTCTTTTTCTTTTTCCATAAAGAAAAAAACGATGTCTATTATAAAGTAAATAGTACATTTCGATCGTCAATCCTAGCTCGGAATATTCTCCACTAAGTGGATATTTACATGATCATTAAATTACGTTCTTCCATCCAAGGACAGAAAGAACAACTTCAAAAAATAGTTGGCAATATTCATCTCTAGAGCAGAGTCCATCAATGGATATCAAAATACATCAAAGGTTCATATACATAACAATGACTAACAAACATACATTAGGTAGTTCTTCCATGTGAATTACTGGGCCATATTGCCAATAGAAAGTGAAAAAAAACATAAACTTATCAACTATTGGGTCAGCGAGGTAGGATGTAAACCCCGACTCATAACAACCATCCCTGATCATGCAAAAGGTGTTTTATAGGATCACTTGATATTGACACAACACCAAAAGAAAAGATTGTAAATCCTGTAGTAGACCTCTTTCAGGCTCGCTTGCAAAAAGATAAGTTGCTAATGAGTAAAACCATATATACAGGCTCGCTTGTAGCTGCATATAAACATAGAGAAAAATTTTCAAGGAATGGGCACAACGAAGGTTCTGCAGGGACGTCGTTCTTTATAATGTGAAACCTGCATATTGCTAAAAGAAAGACTTATTCCTTTTTTAGAGAGCTCATCCACTCTGGTATTGTTTTCTTTGTAAATGTGAGTCAAAGGGGGTTCCTTCATCTTGATCACAAATGCTTGGTTCTCACA
Source organism: Pinus albicaulis (assembly GCA_034641835.2). Lineage (NCBI taxonomy): Eukaryota > Viridiplantae > Streptophyta > Pinopsida > Pinales > Pinaceae > Pinus > Pinus albicaulis. The sequence continues at coordinate 1,608,919,159 of CM076582.1, read as the reverse complement.
TACCACCCCTGACAACCCGGTGAGGATAAGTTGGCTCGTCCAGTTATTGCTTCTATGATCATTTTAGAATTCCCATAGATATGGATCTCATCCAGACCCAGGTTGTATGCCGCCATCAGACCACTCCATAAAGCCATAAACTCTGCCTTATTATTGGTTCCCTCTCCTCCATTCCAACATATGAGAAATCTCTCAGCATGAGAAAATTTGATCCAAGCCCTGTAGCCCATCATACCTTCAAGACATGCCCCATCAAAAAATATCGTCGGTAGAGAGATAGGATGAGGTCGAATATGGAGAGATAGATCAGATGTTTTGGGCATAGAAGGAACCCAACCATCTATCCAATTCATAATAACAGCATAAATACGGGGGATGGAGGATTACTTACCTTCAAAAAAATACATGTTCCTAGCTAGCCATACTTCCCATATGAGGAAAAAAGGCAACGATTGGAAATTTCCAGGGAGCTTGTCCCATGTATGTAAAGTGTCCATGTAGTCTGTTGGCCTCCACATGGGATCCATTAGATAAACACTGAATAACTTCCATATTTGAAGCACGAAGGGGCAGGAGAAAAATTGATGGAACATCGTTTCCTCATGGGATTTGTAGAGGGTGCATCAACTCGGACTAGAGATCCCCCTCTTAATGAGCGAATCCCAAGTTAGTATATTTTGTCTCCATACTAACCAACCAAATAGGAGGATCTTGGTGGGGATACGCATGTGCCAAAAGTGCCAGAAATCAGATGCAGTTTTATCATGTAGAGATTGTAGTGAAATATAGGAATAAATGTCCTTAACCACCAAAGGTTCCCCCGTCATTAACCCCTCCCATGTGATCCCGTCTCCACCATCCATTAGAGACAAGCCAGCCGCTTGCATTTTTCCAACAAATGTGTTCCAATCAATCACATCTGTGCCCAGGAGGCCAATTTGAGTAGCATTCTTCTAGATGGGTGCACCATGAGCCCAGTAATAAATGAATTGTGAAAGATAAATGATTCCCCAATGTGCAAGCCTATTTGCAATATGATGCTCCATGAGTGGAGCTGTAGCCACACCATAAATTTTGTCACAACATAATAAGTTTTTCTGGCCCTTCCCAAACTTCCACGACAACCTATCTACAAACAGAGGCATAATACGCCTGAAGCCTTGCCAAATCACAAAGATCGCTCTTAGGAAGGATAGTTGGGCACTATAAATTTTGTGTAAAGGATCCCCCGATAAGTATCTACAGGTATTGATATCATACCATAATCCATGTCCTTTAATAGCCCTCCATAGTGATTTGATGAGAAGCGCATAGTTTAATGTCCTGGCATTTAAAATGCCCCATCCCCCATATTTTTTAGGTATAGATAAATATTCTAACTTGCATAAGTGATACCTCTTCACCATGGATGCGCCTGCCCATAAGAACTAAGGTATAATTGCATTGATTTGTTGTACCGTCTGTTTAGGAATATAGAAGAGATGTCCCCAGTATACAATGAATTGGGAGAGGACTGCTTTAATCACAATGAATCTGCCTCCCATAGTTAGCCACCTATGATTCCATTTTGTAATTTTGAATATGAAATTTTCCACCAACCATTTCTAGTCTATCACCTTATATCTACAAGGTTTTAATCTGTAGCCAAGATATAAGAAACCCTCATTCGCATGCTTAATCTGGATTCCGAGAAAACCTACTATGAAATTTATCTCGTTTGCATCTCCATATTCATAAAGTAGACTTTACCTTGTTGATGCAGAGCCTAGAGGCCACACCAAAGCGATTCAACATATAGTGTATGTAAAACCTATGGTTCCTAATGAGCCAACCAAATATAAGAAGATCGTCAAAAAATAGGGAATGAGTAATAAGGAAAACCCTGATATATGTCCCGCCTATTTAGCCATTTTCATGAGATTTCTAAACCCATCCATGATGAGAATAAAGATGAGATGGGACAGTGCGCATCCCTACCTTAGTCCTCGTTCAACCCCAAAAAATTTAGCTGGAATTCCATTAATAATCACTGCATATCTTACCGTCGTTATACAGGCCATGATCCATCTAATGCATCCGATTGTCAACCCAATCTTCATTAATACAAGTCGAATGAACGACCAGTCCACTCTGTCATAAGCCTTGAGTATATTGATCTTCATGATGAGGACCTCCTTTTTCCCCATGTGAATAGAGTGCATTTCCTCGTGAGAAATGGAAATGGCATTGTGGATAGATTGGCCCTGTAGGAACCCGTATTGCTCTATAGATATATTCTTTGATAATATCTCCCTAATACTGTTAGCAATGCTTTTTGACGAGATCTTATATATAATACTATATAAAGCAATAGGTCTGAAATCTGAGAATTCTTTGGGAGTAGATGTTTTAGGAATAAGCGCCAAGAAGGTGGAATTCATGTTTGTTGGAATGTGTCCCATAATCTGGGCTTGTTCAACCACTGCTTTAATCTCCTCAGCCATCAATTCAAAGAAATGGATGTAAAATTTTGCCAGGCAACCATCCGGAACCGGGCATTTATCATGGGAAAATTATTTTAGTATATTTTCAACTTCCTCCTTGCTTATTTCCTTGTTCAAGGCCTTGATTGCTTCTGCATTAAACATTCTTGGAATATGTTCAAGTATCCATGTCTGACTGCCATGGTCAATGGTCCTCCTGAATCTTAGTCGTAGTGATGGCCCTACTCCCATCAGCCCTTTGTATGTGCCAAATGGAGTTTTTATTGCACTTTTATGGAAAAATTTAGTGTTTAAGTCAGCCTCCTTTAGCCACTGTATTCTGCTCTTGAGCTTCCATGTGAGCTCGTAGATATTTAATATTTCCAGATTCTGCTTCTGTAGTTTATCTATCATGTTGTATACCTCTTATTCAGGAGGTTTGAGCAGCAAATCAACATGTAACTTGTTTAGCTTGATCGAGATCTCTTTTAATTCACCTCAAAGTAACTCTTTTTTCTTGATTTCCCACTCCTTAGTAATGATTTTGAGCCTTCGAAGTTTTTCATAATTTTTCCCATCCATATAAACCCTCATAGGGTGTATTCTTACTCCAAAATCCAGAACCAAGTGATTAAATGTTGGATAATCCAACCATGTGCTGTTGAATTTGAAAGGGACACCAGACCTCTTTCCCTCAGAGTGCTAAGTAAGGATAATAGTCATATGGTCTGGTAGGTTCGATACCATAACTCGTGACTTCAAATGCCCCAATGAGCCAATCAGAGCCTCACCCACCATAGCCCTGTCGAGCCTCTTCCCAATATAATCTCTGTTGGCTCTTCGATTTTTCCAAGTTAGTACAAGAGGAAAAGGTCGGATATCTTTTAAATGAAATTGATCAAATATCTGACCAATATGTTCTGCCAGTGGGTCAAGTCGGACCTTGCACCCCCAAGATACATCTACATGTAGCGTGGAATTGAAATCACCGATAACTATAAGGTTATCGATATTTGAAATTTAAGAATTGTGGTCCAGAAAGAGGGTTGATTTTGACAAGGTGCATACAAATTAATAATGTTGAAATTCCCTAAATAGCCTCGAACGCCACCCGCTAGAACCATGCCGCCAAAAAAATTATATGCCTGGAATTTTGCATATGATGGGACCCAAATAGCAAGTAAACCCCCCGCTCAACCAACCGCGTCAATGGCAGCAGCATGCCATCCCGGCCTTATAAATAATAATGTACTGATGGCCTTAGATCTCTTACAGAAAGTTTCCTAAAATAGAGCAATGAATGGGTCTACTTCATTAAGCAGGTCTCTTAGGCGTAAATGTTTGGAGGAGTCGCCCATACCCCTCATATTCAGAGATAGGATTGAGGTCATTTGGACACATCGTGAGGGTTGCATGCTCTAAGTGCCCTAATATCATCAGTCGCAGAGAAGGCTACATCCATTAAAACATTGAAATAATCCTGAAATAAAGACTTGGTCTTGAGTCTACCCCAGAAGTGCCTAGACCCAAATTTGGAGGTTTTGCGCGCAGTAATGTTGCTTCCAGAGACGGGAGATATGATAATGGCAGGTTCTTGAGGGACTCTATCGAAAAAAATTAAGGCAAATAGGTCTAAGTTCGGATTTCCAAGGAGGTAATCGATTTCACTACCCAAATTATTCCTAGGCGATTATGGTATATCCAGAGGTTCATTATGCTGAGGTGATTGCAGACAATCCCATTCAAGGGGGGGCATAGAGGGGGAGACAGGCAGTGGAGCAGTGGGGGTGATAGAATCCGGGGGGCCATTAGATGAGTCATATACATATGAATATTTTTGACTAGGCACCGCCTCCATATGATTAATTATGGGATTACCCTCAACCATGGTTTGTTAGGAATTGAACTTAAGATCACTAGATGGTGCAGCTTCAGTGATGGGTGGAGAGGATTTATCACTAAGATCACTGGCTGAAGCATAAATATCATTATCAGAGGATGGTGGAAGAGACTTACCCTATGGGAGACCATCATGAGATCCCGGTGTAGACTTGTCTTTCCACGAGCCATCCATACTCTTTTTTCCACGGGGAGCATTCCTGAACCTCTGTGGGAAACTTCCTTTTAGGTGCCCAGTGGGGTGACATATTAAACACTTGAAGGGTACACCCCAATAATCAACCCATTGTCTGTGCCTCCTTTGTCCCTAGACCAAATCAATGTCTCCAGGCGGTCCGCTCGAAAAACATACTTCGACCAGAATCCATGCGATTCTTTTGTCATTGGAGCCGAGAATGCGGGGGTCGATATATTTTGTACTGTAGAAATTTATTAATACTGATAGTATTACTGGATTCTCCTGATCTAAAAAATTAATCTTATGTTAAATACAAAATCCTTCCACTTAATTCTTTGCGTAAATTCAATCACCAATTGCAAACACATATGAAGCAAATCAATCACACATAAACACAGTTGTTTAACGGGAAAGCTTAAAGCTAAAAAACCCAACTATCATATATTATGTATATCAATGGATCATGTAATAATCTCATACAAAGCTTAGTACATCAAGCTCTCAGTACAATCAACAATCATTACACACTTTCATGCAGAAATTAGCATATCTATGCACCACTTTCTTGCCTCCTGATAGCCTGCCTCCATTGCGCAATCCCTACTGAAGAAGACCTCTAAATGAATTCGAATTGGCCTTGCCTTGACTGTGCAATCCTCATTGGAATCTCCAATGTGTGTCAGATGCATTTAATGCACCACTATAGTCACAATAGATAGTCCATCTCACCCTTTCACCTATCTCTCCACTCGGTCTCCATTGGAACTAACATGCAAGTATTTAACTCCTGTATTTGTTTAGTTGCAAGTGAGTCTCTAGTTATGAATTAATTAAATAATTAATTCACTAAACTCTCACTAGTGTATCTTTAGTTAGAACTAGATACAACTAGCACAACTGAGTTTAACTCACTTAACTGAGTTAAACTGAATAACAACTCCCATAAACACTCTTCCAACTCTGTCATAACTTTGCCACTTCAGTTCTAATTGAGTCCTCCATGCATGAGTCACCAACCACCCTAGGAATTGCGTAATTCCTTAAGCCCACTGATTTTCCAAATATGTTAACTAAAATAAAGTGCTCCAAGAGAATAAGTTGATATTTATTGTTGGATTATTATTAAGGGCTAATAATAATCAAAATGCATCTATATTTAGATTGATGATCTATAAATAGACTTCGCCCAATATTCTAAAAATGTAATCTCATCTATTTTTCACATTTTACCAACCATCTACAAATAGCATCCTGCAACTTATAGAATATGCTCACCATGTCTAAAAATAGATATACACCTAAAAATAGCCTGCGGGCCCCACTTAGTGAAGGTGCTTAATTTTCACTAAGCTAATCATCTTGTTGAATCTCAACACTCCCTCTCAACAAGATGGGGATCATCCTTCACCCCAATCCTGCCTCTATGGTATTCAAATTTTCTCCTGTTGAGCGCCTTCGTCAGAATATCTGCATCCTGATCTTTCGTACAAATGTACTAAAGCAACATGATCTTCCACTGCACACAATCTTTGATATGATGATACCAGATATCTATATGTTTATATCTATCATGAAACACAAGATTAATCAAGAGTTTAATGCAACTCTGATTATCACAATGTATTCACTGTAGGATATAAATGAGAACCGAACAAACTGACTAGGATCTTCCTCGGTTAGATAGCCTCACATGCAGCTTGACTTGCTGCCATGTATTCTACTTCCGCTGAACTGAGTGCCACAGATCTTTGTTTCCTGCTGTACCAAGAAACTACTGTAGATCCAATACTGAAAACCCCTCCTAATATGCTCTTTCTGTCCGTTGGGCTACCTGCCCAATCTATATCCGTGAAGCCATGCAACTTCACTTCATCCGTCTATATGTACCATAAGCCATACTCAGATGTGCCCCTGAGATACCTTAGGACATGCTTGCCTGCCTTCCAAAAGAGCTTGGTAGTCTTAACCATCGCTTGACTAAGCTGGTTCACCGCATAGCATATGTCTGGTCTTGTATTAACTAAATACATGAGCGAACCCACCAATTGTCGATAAACAATGGCATCCATTACCTCTGCCGACGTAGCATCCTCTTTCCTCTAATTTCCTAGAAGAGGAGTATCTATGGGCTTGCAGTCCTCCATGTGAAACTTACCAAGTATCTCCCGAGCATACTTTCCTTGAGACACAAACAATTCACCTTCTCGCTGCCATATTTCCAATCCAAGGAAATAATGAAGGAGGCCCAAATCCTTCATCTCAAACTCCTTTGCAAGATCTGCCTTGCATGAGTGTATCAACTGCTCATCACCCATTGGTATTAAATCATAAACACAAAGAAAACAGATTAAAAGCTTACCCTCCACCACAATTTGGTATATATTTGCATCCGCCTCACTCTTGGCGAAGCCAAGTCCAGTGAAATAGCTGTCGATCTTTGTGTACCAAGCACGGGGTGCTTACTTCAGCCCATACAATGCTCTTTTGAGTATGCACACATGTGACTCGCTGCTGAAGATATAAAATCCTTCAGGCTGCTTAATGTACACTTCTTCCTCAATGATCCCATTAAGGAACGCAGTCTTCACATCCATCTGATGAATGCGCCAACCCATCTGCGCTAAGAGAGTAAGAATGGTCCTTATGGAAGAATACTGTGCGACAGTTGCAAAGGTTTCTTCATAATCACTCCCCTCGATCTGTGAGAAGCCCTGGGAAAAAAATCTTTCCTTATACTTCTCGACGCTCCCATCAGCATCTTGCTTTAACTTGTAGATCCATATTGAACCTACCATTGATTTACCCACCGACCTTGGAAAAATCTCCCAAGCATTTTTCCTGACAATGGAGTCATACTCCTCCACCATGGCATCTACCAACGTGGGCTCTCGCACTGCTTCTTAAAAAGAAGATGGCTCTGTCACAATACACTTTCTCATAAGAGCCATGTATCCAGTAAATCAGTTAGGTGATTGTCTCTGTCTACGCTGTGATGTAGGGAATCCTACATTCTCTGCCACATCAAGCTTCAGTCTCTCAGCTTCTGTGGTATGCTTTCTACCTGTTCTGATTTTTGGTTCTACATGAGTGGACTCCTCCACTCCATGAATCTCCTCATGTGGCTGATACACATCTTGAAGCTCATCTTTGGGAACAAGTAGCTCCTCCTCTACATGCAAGTGTAGCTCCCTCTCTAGCGACAACTTCATGCTTTCACCTCATTGAATTTTATATCTCGTTGCACCACAGTCATCCGACTGTTTGGAAAATACACACGACAATTATGGGGTGTTTATGTGTACCCCACAAATATCCCAACTTCTGCAGTCAGCTCCAGCTTCTTCCTGGCGTCCTTTGTCACATGAATGTAAACAAATGAGCCAAAAATATTCAGATGAGAAATATCAGGCTTCTTACCAGTAAAAGCTTCTTCAGGTGTACTCATTCCAAGTACTCTATGAGGACAACGGTTATGCACATAAACCGCAGTGTTGCATGCTTCCGCCCACAAGTGCATCGGTAGGCCCTGGTCATGCAGCATAGCTCGTGCAACACCCATGATCGTTCTATTCTTTCTCTCCCCAACCCCATTCTGCTGTGGGTTATGAGGCACTATGAGTTCTCTTCGAATTCCTTCTTTGCTATAGAAGTCTTTGAATTCATTTGAGATATATTCATCAGCATTATCGCTCCGTAGAGCCTTCACTTGCTTCCCCGACTCCTTCTCACCAATGATTTAAACTCACAGAACTTTGAGAATGTTTCACTCTTCTTTTGAATGAAGAAGATCCAGCATCTACGAGAATAGTCATCAACAAATATAACATAATACCTGTGTTTTGCTGTTGAAGCAACCAAGAAAGGTCCACACACGTCTATGTGAATTCTCTCCAAGATCACCGAAGCACGGTTCTCCTTCTCATGAAAGGTGGTCTTCACAAACTTACCCATAGTACATCCCTTGAAATGATCTGACTGTGCAAGAGTGCCCTTGGGAAGTCCAGTAGAAATTTGTTGCAAAATCTTCAAGGCGCCATGGTGAAGATGGCCCAATCTCCTGTGCCATATTTTTCCCTCATCCTAGCTCACCACTTCTTCTGCTTTGCCCATCATTACAGTGTAGCTATCTACCTCCAGCTTGTAGAGATTCTTAACTCGAATACCTATCCTCTTGGTTTGACCTGTTGTTTTATGTTGCAGGAAATATTTTCCCTCACTGAAAACAACGTGATAACCTCTGTCCTCCAACATTGCGACTGAGACCAAGTTCTTCTTCAGACCCGGAACATGCATAACATATTTCAACAGAAATGGTTTACCTGATCCCTCTCAAAGGTAATGGTTCCAATTCCAGTTGCACTGTATCTACCATCGTCACCCATCTCTATATGCATTTGGAGATGCTTCTCTTCCAATTCACTAAACAACTCCTTGTCTCCCGTCATATGGAAGGAAGCACCACTATCAAGATACCACACCGATCCCATTGCGCTTGAATCCAAGCATGCGATCAAAGAGAAATCAAGTTCAAATTTTGAGGCTACGACCTCACCCACTGCAGCTCCAACAACCTTCTTGTTCTTCTTTTTCTGTGGGCAGTTAGTGGCGAGATGCCCATGTTCGTGACAGTGAAAACACTTCACTTTGGACAAATTTAGCTTCTTGCCTTTAGCCTCAGATTTTGGATGGGATTTATTCCCCTTCCATTTCATTGCTTTAGCAGCCAAAGTGCAATTCTCTTCATCATCATTCTTCGATGAAGAGCCATCCCTAGTATTCCGCCTTATCTCCTCCTGCACAAGATCCGACCAAAGTCGCTCCCAATCTGGCAGTTTCTCCCATCCATTGATAGAGGCTTCATAGCTGTGCCAACTCTTCGAAATCCCAAGGAGAGCCAAGCTCACCAAGTCATCATCCACAACTGTAATTCCCACACTCCCTAGCTCATCCCTGCATTGGACAAACTTCGTGAGATATTTTGGAATAGTGTCGCCCTTCTCCATTTTTATTTTTCTGAGCTTATCTTTCAGCGCCAACTTCCTATGGTCGTTTCTGCTTTGGAAAAGATCTGTCAAAGCCTTTCATATTGCAAATGGAGTGGCTTTCCCGTGAAGGCTTGACACAATATGGTCTTTCACACCTTCCAACAAAATTCTTCTTGTCTTCACTACCTTCTTTTTCCATGCGTCAAGTAATGCAACATCGCTAGAAGTAGGCTTAGGAACATTGCTCTCGATGAACTCCTTCAGTCCATTATCTTCAAGCACCGCCTCCATCCCGTCCTTCCAAGCTATGTATTTCAAGCTACCCTCAAGGGCATACTCCAACCACAACCCATCGAAATCCATTTCAATGAATACTCAACTATCGCACCAAGAAATTTTTGCAGCAAATTCTAATTGTCCACCAGCACAAAACTCAACACCACTTCACTATTGCAATCTCCAGTGATTAACACTACTCTGATACCATGTAGAAATTTATTAATAATGGTATTATTAGCGGATTCTCCTGATCTAACAAATTAATCTTATGTTAAATACATAATCCCACTTAATTCTTTGCGGAAATTCAATTGCCAATCACAAACACATATGAAGCAAATCAATCGCACATAAAAACAGTTGTTTAACAGGAAAGCTTAAAGCTAAAAACCCCAACTATCATATATTATGTATATCAATGGATCATGTAATAATCTCATACAAAGCTTAGTACATCAAGCTCTCAGTACAATCAACAATCATTACACACTTTCATGCAGAAATTCTATGCACCAATTTCTTGCCTCCTGACAACCTGCCTCCATCGCGCAATCCCTGCTGAAGAAGACCTCTGAATGAATTTGAATTGGCCTTGCCTTGACTGCACAATCCTCATTGGCATCTCAAATATGTGTCAAATTCATTGAATGCATCACTATAGTCACAACAGATAGTCCATCTCACCCTTTTACCTATCTCTCCACTAGGTCTCCATTGGAACTGACATGCAAGTAGTTAACTCTTGTATTTGTTCAGTTGCAAGTGAGTCTCTAGTTATGAATTAATTAAATAATTAATTCACTAAACTCTCACTATAATATCTTTAGTTAGAACTAGATACAACTAGCACAACTGAGTTTAACTCACTTAACTGAGTTAAACTGAATAACAACTCCCATTACTCTTCCAACTTTGTCATAACTTTGCCACTTCAGTTCTAACTGATTCCTCCATGCATGAGTCACCAACCACCCTAGGAATTGCGTAATTCCTTCAACCCAATGATTTGCCAAATATGTTCACTGAAATAAAGTGCTCCAAGAGAATAAATTGATATTTATTGTCAGATTATTATTAAGGGCTAATAATAATCGACATGCATCTATATTTAGATTGACAATCTATAAATAGAATTTGCCCAATATTCTAAAAATAGAATCTCATCTATTTTTCAAAATTGACCAACCATATACAAATAGCATCCTGCAACTTATAGAATATGCTCACCATGTCTAAAAATAGACATACACCTAAAAATAGCCTACAGGCCCCACTTAGTGAAGGTGCTTAATTTTCACTAAGCTAATCATCTTGTTGAATCCCACCAGAGTTACCAATGGCTCTTAAAGCCTTCAATGTCCATAATTATAGAGGGAGGCCGGGAAACTTAACTCGTACAATCTTGTTTTTAGGTGCCTCCACGACAAGGTTAAAACCTAGGTACCAAGGTAATAACTGCATGAAGCTCTTCCCTCGTACCCATGTCTTCTGGATGATATTTTCAACATCCCTTTCATGCATAAAATGTATGCCAAACCATTTTTTTAGCAGCAAGCTCACCTTTGGACTGTATCCCACAATGAGATTCTAGAACGTCTTAAGCCAATCCAACATGTCAACATCTCCACCATCAGAGAACATCTAGCGTCCAATTAAAGCCATTTTCTGAAGACTGGCAACCCTCCCCCATAAGTCATCATACTCTAGCAACACTTCATTCACATTCATGGCCAGTTTGTAACAGGCGTTCTGTCCACGACCACGACGACGAAATACCCCCTTATTTCCTTCTTGTAAATTACCCTCTACACGATTATCTTCCAGACCCTCAACGTATCTCGGAGGCTTGAAAATGGAGTGAGAAATCAATCACGCATCCACATATAAATCATCCAGGCATCGTTTCTCTGCAGCAACCGTGGCAGCAATCAAAGCTTCATGAGCTGAAGTGTCAGAAGACAAAATGTCATTCATCTCAGCCATCTGTATGCAGATAGTAGCTGACGTAGCCTAGAAATCAAATTTTCTTGGTGACGTGAGTAGGCGAACAACAAATTTCCAAAAGATGAGAGTACACTTAAAGGTAGGCCGTCTAATATAAATGGTAAGTCAAGACAACATAAAGAATGTTCAAATCATGTACTAGGGATTCTAGCCATGCACATCATCCTAGAGGAAGTAGTCCATCCCACCAACCCAATTTATATTGATAAGAGTGGTAAATTGGGGTTTGAAATAAGATATGTCAGATTTCTTTAAATTCCCATAAATAGGAGCCGCCACCCGCATAGCCCACAACCTAGATAACCCACACCTAGCCCAAATGGGACCTTGATTCGCCCAAATTGTCAACTACACCAAACTAATACTGCAATCCTTTGACCATAGGAATTAATAATTCCATACACTGACGAGATATTGTCAATAAAGTGATCTCAGCCAAAAGGAACGGGAGGAATAGGAATCCGGTCACCGGCATCAGATGGAAGGCTAGAAGAAAGGTGGTGCAAATGTCCTGCCAGAAAAACTAGTCAGTGCCTTTTAGTCTAGCTATCATACATGACAGCAACAACAACAACAACACCACCCTAGGCAATGCCACCACCTAGAACATAAGTGTACTCCAAAATCTTTACAAGGTCTGGAAATGATGAAGGAGTCAATCCACTTTCTCCATAAAAAATACCATTTTGACTGGCGTAGAGAGGATAGAGATTCTGAATCTGTAGAAAGTTCCTGTGGGGGAAGTCTACTCCCGCAGTTTAACATTTGGCCTATTGATTGATTTTATCATAGCATGTAGAATGATAATGGCGACAACAAATAACCATATAATCATAATCGCTATACAATTACAATTACAATTTTACAAATTTTTTACATCATACAATTAAAATGACAATCACAATCATTTCACATTAATACAATTAAAATTTTATAAATATTTTACATACAATTACAATTACAGTTTTACAATTTCACATACAATTACAATTACAATTTTAGAATTTTACATATATACAATTACAATAATTTCACAATACATTAAATATTACAATTACAATTAAAATTTTACAAATATTTTACATACAATTACAATTAGAAATACAATTACAATTTTACAATTTTACATACAATTGAAATTAAAATTTCAATTACAGTCATGACATAATATTTAATAAATATCATGATTTAATATTAAAAATAAACATCACGATCGTGATAACACCATACATTCAAATTCGCTAACACCATCTAATCATCGTGATCATGATCATTTAACAAATCACAAGCATTGTATAACATCATCACAACACAAACATCAAATATACATCCCATGTCAAATAACTGCTATCACATACACATCTATCTGCAAGTTGCACATCAAATGAACATATCTACCATGACCTAACAATATACACACCATGATGAACACCAACATGTAAATTAAGTACATATGCAACATGAACATAAAATACATGGACTATATATATATATATATATATATATACATATATATATATATATATATATATATACATATATATATATATGTATATATATATATATATATATATATATATATATATATATATATATATATATATAGATATATATATATATGTATATATATATATATCTATATATATATATATATGTATATATATATATATATGTATACATATATATATATGTATATATATATATATATATATGTATATGTATATATATATATATATATATATATATGTATATATATATATATATGTATATATATATATATATATGTATATGTATATATATATATATATATATATATGTATATGTATATATATATGTATATACATATATCTATATATATATATATCTATACATATATCTATATATGTATATGTATATATATATATATATATACATATATCTATATATATATATATATATGTATATATATATATATAGTGTCGAAAAAATACAACTGTAATATAACTGCATATAAATGTCAAATATCTGGAGGTACATCAATAGTAGTACTAGTCGAGGCCTGCTCAGTTGATGGTGTAGCCTCGACATGCTCAGATAGATGAGGATCATGTGCTTACTTATCAGAAACTACCGCTCATGATGACTCGTGGATGGTCTAGCCTGCTCAGTGGATGGTGCGGCGACCTACTTAGTCGATGGACCTGCCTCCTCAGATGGACCTGCGCCCTCCTCAGGATCAGGTGTGTGCTCAGGTCTAGGACGTGTTTGTTGAGATGGTGCAGACTAATCAAACGATGTTTGCTTATGATCATGACTAGATGTCGTAGGCTGCTCATCATGATCATCTCCGGCGTGGGGTGGAGGAGGAAGTGGAGTACTAGAATGATGATCACTCCCCTTATGATCATGATCATCAGATGATGTGCTGCTATGTCGTACTGCATCTCCACCACGCCTACCCCTCCTCGCCTATGCTAGTACTCTGGTAGCTCCAACGATATGCCGCATGAGGTTCAACATATCACGGGGCATGACTCTCCAGATATGTGTCAGCCTATCATCAGCCTGTATCTCTTTGATCACAATCAGCTTGACTCCCTCCTCAACTAAGAGTCGACAGAGTTGGTCACCCAACTCCATCCTAAATCGGGTGTCAGCCTCAGCACCTTGCTGTTCTCTGCATTTGATCGGGACCAGATGCGTGCCATGATCCATCCCTATCTGCCATCTCCTCATCAACATGATCTACACCTAGATCATTCAGTGGTGGTGGAATCTCATCGCCAACGAATTACCCAATATCTACAATATATATATATATATATATATATATATATATATATATATATATATATATATATATATATATATATATATATATATATATATATATATAAGTACACAACAATAATTAGACAATTTCATTAAACAATTTAATAAAACAAGTTAAATAACGTATTAGAATAAATTTGATAATTCTAATTAATTAATTAAGACAATAAAATGAAACTATATTAATTTAAAGAAAACACTAATACTAGCTCTCGCATTTGATGGTTCATCCTGTGTGAAGAGGATGTTGGCACACCCTCGCCAATCCAAACCAGCATACAGACATGGCACCAGAACGAAGGAGTGATCATCAACACTGGATAACAACTCTAGTGCATCATGAGATATCCCAGCGGAAAATTCAGACTCGCCCCTCTTGGGCATCATCTAGCCCCACATCTCCATCTGTACGTGCAACATCGGCCTACGAGGCTGTAAAGTAGGCCTCGTCTTTGGAAAATTCTTAAAAAATAAACAAAATAACTCTAAAGCAAAAGGGAAGCTCAACCTCCCACGTGCCTGATAACGACATCTATCTAATATTGTACAAAACTACCGCAAAAAAATCGCAGACCATCTCACTATTTATGGCGCTTATAATAAAGAATCAACATAAAATAAAAGTGGGCAAGTAATGTGTTGCCCGTCACTGGTATGGTGCGCAATGGTCATCAGCAATAGTGAGAGGCACCTCATCTCCTCTGCACCAAACGAAGCAATACGTAACTGACCACTGGACACCTGAAAATATGCAGGAGAAAGTATATCATCGCTAATGTATCTCTGGTAGTACACCAACTAACTCCTTGTTGCATAGCCGACGAGGACATCTAGGAATTGGGGCAAATCCTACCCTCTCTAGATAGGCTAGTAATACAATATATGTCCTCCTTAGTGGGTGCGTACCACTGGCCAAGACCGACCCGAAAAGCCTGTCGGTGGGCATCCCACCTGAAGATGAGTTGTCCCAATAACCCATTATGGCCTTTCAGGGATGTAGCCTCCTCATAGAACTTGAGGAGGCCTACCTCCCTTGGGAGCAACTGGGTGGTTGCTGTAATATGACGAGGTTACATAAGTCTCTCCCTCTCTCGTGCCTTCCACAGGAGAACCACATTATACTTGTCCTCCATATGTTCTTGTTGTTCCCTTTGTTCTCTCTATTGACGTCTTGAATTATTCACATATTAAATACATTTTTGTTATTAAATGAGACATATATATATATATATATATACATTTTTTTGAAAAAAAAAACAGTTGCGCCCAAAAAAATAGTCATGCACCGGTACTGGTGTGTTCGTTTTTATCGCGCACCATCCTCGGTGCGCATGAAAATTGTCCGCACACTGAAAAACATAAAATGTACTTTCTTCTGTGGTGCATTGACGAAACTATCCACCCTGGGGTAGATAGTTAGGTCAACGCACCGCCCAACAATAATTCATGGTCAACGGTGCGATCGTTTAAACGACCGCACCGTTGACTATGTACCAATGTCGGGAGGGCGGTGTGTTGACCATACTATGTGTCCCAAGGCAGATGGTTTGGTCAACGCACCACCCTCCTAACGTCATTACATAGTCAACGGTGCGGTCCTGCAAATGACCACACCATTGACTATGTATTGATGTCAGGAGGGTGGTGCGCTGACCGAACTATATGCCCCGGGGCACATAGTTTGATCAACACATTGCCCTCCTGACACTGGTACATAGTCAACGGTGTGACCGTTTAAATGACGGCACTGCCATGTCAGGTTAAAAAAAAGCACGGTGCGTGTTTTCGGTACCGCATCGAAACCCAATGCGATTTCAGTTAGCACCGTTCGTGGTGCGACCTGTAAATTTATAGGCAGCACCGTGAACGGTGCGAGTCAAACGGCTCGAGCACACCACAAATATTTTTTTTTTTTAAATGGTAAGTTTTAAGGTTTAATAAAAATATAATCCACTAAAATGTTTAGTTTTTGAGAAACTAGTAAAATACCTGTACATTTGGGCATCAAGAAGGCATATTTATTGAAGAATTTGAAAAACCAAATTTGCCCACCATTTTCCAAAATTCAAACTCCACAAGGTGGGCAATGGACGACAGTAGTGCGTGCAATGCGAGCACCGAGTGCAGGGTGCCTCACACAAGCGAAATTCACACTAGTGCTTGAGAGATCTGGAGCACTGAAGAAGTGAAAAGGCGGATTTTTTGGCCGATAATTTTTTATTTTATTTAACCCTGTTTCAGTGTGTGGGTTTTTGAGATGCACGAAGCAGTTTCTGCGTAGCACACCGGGCCTGTTTCTATTTGAGTGTGGGTTTTTAAGATGCACCAGGCCTATTACTAAGTAGCGCACCAGTGCGCTACAATAATGAGATGCACTGGGCAGGTTTGTATGGAGAGCATAGTGTCTCTGTGTGCCAATTTTTAGTACGCACCGGTGTGTTGTGAGTTAAACACACCGGTGCGACTTATGGTGAGAAACACATTGGACAAAAAACATCCGCAAAAACCTCCACCCTCAAACCTCCTCTAGAGACCTCTGCTACAGACATATATCTGGGCTATTTTTATAATTGGTTCCTCAAAAACATCTGCTAGAGGGTATTTTCCTTGTAGTGGGATTTTAGTAAATAAATTTTTAATAATAAATAGTTATTTATTTAAATATTCATTTGATAATTGGTGAATAATATTATTTTCATTTTTCTATGAATAAACAAATAAGATCATTAAAATTTCCCTTTAAATATAGAGATAATAAAGGTTAAATAATGATTTGATGAATAATTGAAGAAAAATGAGATGATTATAGATTCAATCTTGGAACTTTCTAAATGTTGGCTTTAATATTCAACGAGCATAGATCCATTTTAGGCACAGAATTAACATGAGCCTATAGGGATGATATTTTTGAGGTGTAAACTTATTTGAGAGTGCAAAAAACGATGTGTATTTTTTCATCGTTTAAATTGTATTTTTGGATGCTATAGATATTATATTTTGTTTCTTTAATATAATTCTTACATTAAAACCACTAAGCATGGTTCATGATTCAATGATGAACCATCCTTAGTGGTTAGTCGAGCCATAAATCTAAAATGTGATTTAAGAGAAGAACTATATTGAAGAAACACTATGAATCACAAAAGTTTGCATTCTCAATTACTTTTTGTTATTAATATATTTTTAAGTATACTTTAATATTAATTCATATTAAAATATTATATTCATATTAGTGTTTATTTTTATTTATTTTTAATATTAAATATTTTTATATATATATATATATATATATATATATATATATATATATATATATATATATATATATATATATATATATATATATATATATATATATATATATATATATATATATATATATATATATATATATATATATATATATATATATATATAATTTTGTATATAATAAATATCCAATGTTGTTATGAATTAATAACAAAAAAAAACCATTTTAATGTGTGTTGATGTATGTTGGTTATAGGTGAAGAATATTTTATTTGTATTTTAAGAGGGCCACGTGCCAATTCCAAATTAAGCATAAACATCTAGGATGAATTACAAACCAAGGTACATTCATAATTTCAACTAAAGAAATTTCCAAAGAGGAAATTATATTAAATAAATATTACATAGTTTTATTGTACAATTGATCCCTTTATAGAATTTTTGGTGATCATAATCACTATGTCAAAATTTGATATTTAATTCAACCATCTCCATAAATATCTCCATGATATCTTTATGAAGCTTTCCAAAAATCTTTATCCCTAACTTTCTCCATTTTCCTCTTTTTATTTTTTACAAAATTATATTTAATAAACATTACATTTTGCACTCTTATTTTATAGTTAGTCCCTTTATGTAACTTTAGGTGACATAGCAAGCATGTTGTAATTGGATGATTAATTCAACCATCTCCACCATATCTTTATAACTCTCTAAAAAAAAACATTATCCCTAACTTCTCTCATTTTTCTTCATCTCTAATTCTTACATAGAATTATAGAATTACTTTACATCATTACAAATCTACCATATTAATTTATTATACATGAGAGTAGGAGTTTATCTTTCATACACTGCCTTAACATGTGCCCATGAACATGTTTCTCTTTATTTTCATTGTCTCATTTTTTTCCCTCATATTCTATGTTCTTTGTGTTTAATGCCTTTTGGATTATATGTAACCATATATTGGGTTTTCTATGGATTACCTTCAACCATTACACCTATGGGTTTTTATAGATGACCCTCAACCATCACACCTCCATGTTTATGTGGTTTAACCTCAATTGTCACATCTCAAGGCTTTTGTGGATGACTCTCACCCATTACATCCCAAATGTTTTACATCATCATACATTTAACAATTATAATCTTTAGGTGGTTTCAATTTATCCCAAACATTGCACCAATAAGTTTTCGATGACCATGAACCATACACATCAATGGGTTCAGAGTACCACAAACAATCCTTTGTCATGACAAGTGGTTTTGGCTTACCACATTCCTTGCACTACAAAAATGTTTTTACAACACCACAAACTTTTAAATGGGGGGTATTTTCCTTTTAGGCTTACATCAATATCATTTGACTTTGCTACATAAAATTCCAAAATATGAGGTTAACCTAGCCTTTTATACAAACACTCAATGAAGACCATTTATTTTCCATGTGAAAAGGATTGTTAAATTGTTGAAGGAGGTGTTTCATGGTTTCATCCCATTTGCATCTCAAATTGAACACATGATATCATTATTCTTACCTTGCTTTGTGTCCTTCCTTTTGTCTATTTCTTCATCTTCCCTTTTCTTCTTCTTCCACTTCTATAATCTTTCTATTTCACTACTATGTTTTATTTGTTTTCTTTTATTAAGTGTAGAGGTCCACATTTCATCTTCCTTTTTTCTTTCATATTCTTTGTGCATGTTGCGTATGCTTCCTTTGTCATCTCTTCCTTTATAAACTTTACGTCTTCTCATCTTCATCTGCTTTTGTCATATTGCATGTTTATTCTTTGAATCTTCCATTGTCCTTACATAAATCATCTCTGGTAAGAGGGAAGTCTCCATCCAACAAGACATCCATGACACCAATTTCCAAACTTACTTGACGTAGCAATGTCATGATTTTAAATACTTTGAACATTAATTGGTTTCTAATTTTACCTTCACTTTTTTTTGTTCATGAATTTTTATTAGTATTACCTCAAAAAATCATGACACAACTACCATATAGTTATTGTTTTTACCGAGTTAACCATAGACGGTCTCAAATTGCCACAAGGAAAACCAAATATATTGATTACCTATGGATGGGAAAGTCTAACCAAAGTAAAAACAATGGTTGTAAATAAAAAATCCTATCAACTATTGAACATCGAATATAAGTTCTACTCTAATACATAATAGAAATTTCGGGCTTTGAGGAAAATGACTAGTGCAGGATCCTTGGCGCTAGACCATGGAGGCGCTCAAGGCTTTACAACACATTGGATATAGCTCTCAAAATGGGCTATGGTAGTATGTAGGCGCTCCAGACACGAACTTTCCATTGGGCACACATTGTATCATTCAAGGAAAAGATAATATCATTCCATTCCTCATGTTTATGGCCAAAAATGGTACAAAATCAAAGCAATCCCAAACCTCCCCTTCGATTCTAGGATACTGGACAACAACCTCATAGACATCCTTGAAATTACTAAATAACAAAAATCCTTTAAAAAACAACCTCCAAGACCTTCCTGTGAAGGGCACCTGCCCAAATTCATGTGCATTTTATTGCATTAGTCATTTTGTCAATAAGAGAATCCTTGGACATGGGCAAGTCGATGAGAATTATAATCATCATTTCGAAAGTCAAGAGTGGCTCCAACCTCCCCTGGGCAATCTCTAATTCGTCAATTTTTTTTCTAGATTTTTGAATTTGTCCTCTGAGTTGTATACACCCGATTGGTGAATGCAAGGGTTTGAAAAAAAAAAAAAACCTCATTTTGTTTTCACAATTTCCCCAGTCTTCACAAAACTTGTATTCCTTAGGTGTGTCTTTGCACCTTTAAGGGCAATTTCTAGTTTACAAGTTTACATGAGACATCTTATGAAAATATTATCTAAAAATATCCCTTTTTTATTATATTTATTTTCATCATTTTAAAGTTTCATAATCATTCAATTTGGTTTTTCAATCACATCTTATGGTTTTGGAATTTAAAATTAAAAGAAAAAAGTTATATTTTCAAGAAATTAAATTATAACCTGCTCATCCTGAATTTAAATTTCTCCATTATTTTGGAAAAAAAAGGCCACAATCTTCAACAATTAAAGTTATAATCTTCTCTTCCTAGCTTAAAAGTTGTCATTGAGATAAAATTTATGATTTCCCAAAACTAAAGTTACAATTTGCTGGTATTGGGTTGAAATTTTCCATTATTTAGATATAAAAGTTACAATCGTGTCTTACATATTAAATTCGAATCCACTCAGTTAGGGGTCAAATCTCTTTTCACTCTAAAAGAGGTTTGTATCTGAAGATAATTGATCTTTCTTGGTAATTGGGAGATGTTGAGTTAAGATGGATCTATGCTGGTTTAATTATTAATTATAATTATAATTATTAACTACTAATTTTATATTTAGTTTTAGTTTTATGTAATATGAGGGAATTAAAATGTTTTATTGACAATTATAATAATTATTATTTTTTCACTACTGCTAGGAGGAGTCACCTTCAAGATCGTGTAATATTCCTAAATTAGCATGCAGCTAATTGAAACTTTCATTTTTTCTTTCGTCTTTTAGATAGATGAATAAGTGGGTAGGGAGACCCATAAATCTCTTTAGTAGGAATAAAATCCCTCTTAATGTGAAAAGGGATCATCATGATAGTTGGATAAGCACCTCCATGTGTGTAATAGGGGCAAAAGCATGTGGACAAGGTCAATGTTAACCAAATCAACAACACTGGTATAGAGAGAGTGGGTCATCAATGTGAAACAATGCAGAGTTAATGCGAGATAGTCTCCATGAGAGTAGTGTCTTTAATGAGTGGGACCCAAGGTGAGAAGGCTCATAATGCATGTAAGGAAGGGCAAGGCAGCCATAGAGGGGATGTTATATGATTATTGATTTTGATATTTTTAGATCTATATTTGTCAGGTGGCATTCCGATGCATGCTTTTGTTGTTTAGCAGGGTCTGTTGTACTTTTTAGTACAAGGGTGTTCCCGAGCGGGAATCCCACACTCATCCTCGGGGAACTTCGAGTGCCTACTCAAGGTATATTATTGA
The DNA here is from genome assembly GCA_034641835.2 of Pinus albicaulis. Taxonomy (NCBI): domain Eukaryota; kingdom Viridiplantae; phylum Streptophyta; class Pinopsida; order Pinales; family Pinaceae; genus Pinus; species Pinus albicaulis. Next base: position 1,608,897,228 of record CM076582.1, on the reverse strand, counting down.
GCTACATAACCCACATTCTGGCATCAGGCCAAGCTTCAGTCTTTAGCTACAACGCAGTTTTTGTTCAAAGTTGTGTTGTGTTGCAGGGTGTTGCAATGGAGGATTGACAGGGCCAATTTCTGAGCTAGTTTTCGGTGGAGGAAGGATCCTTTCCATTGGGAGGCCAGAAAGGAAGGTACAGGATCTGTATTTCATATTTTGGCACCATTCCAATCTATTTCCACCTCCTATAGTGAAATTTCCCTCAAGGATTGCGTTATTTTATTGAGTATTTGCAGTGGGGGTTTCAGTGCCTCATTTGGGGTGTTTGTTTTTCAGTGAAGGGATTAGCCTTTCATTGAAAGGGTATATTGGAGGAGATATATTCATTTAGATATAAATTTCAACCACCTCCATTTAGTTATTTAGTTGCAGCTGCAATTTAGCCCTAGGGCTGCATTTTGGCATTTTGCATTTTTGGGCATTTTCGGAAACCCTTTCTGGGTTGCCTTGGAAAAGTGCTTGGGAGCATAGATCTCTATCCCCAGAGCCATTTGAGCTATATAATAGCATACCTACATTTTTATATCATTCATGTAGCATTTTATGCCATAAAACTGCGCTGCCATGGCTCATGGCATTTGTATAGTAGCATTTCTCATGTATTAGCATATTTTCTTATTGGAGGCTTGTTTTGTATTGCTTGAGAGACTTGATCCTCAAGATCTTGTGCCTATTATTTGCTGATATGTTTAATAATATGGCTGTGCATTTGTCTCATGTAATGGTGTATTGATGTATTCACTACTATTTTCCATATTTATGTGCTATATTGATGCTTTCCCTATTTGGGAATATTACAGATCGCTAATTCATTTAAAGCCACACTTCAAAGATTTTGCAGTGTCTCTGGCGCTCTAATAAATGACAACAAGAGTGATGTGTATGGATGGAATGTAGAGGAGCACGAAATTCAAAGAATCGTGCAAATCATGGGCTTTGCAGGCTATGCACGATGGGACAAAAACAAATACCTGGGGCTGCCTCTAACACTCAGAATCAAATAGAGATCTCTGTGGGCTGAAGTAACGAGTAAAATCAAAGCTAAAATCGAATTTTGGGGATGCCATTGGCTCATGAATGGTGGAAAAATCACCCTCATAAAATATGTGCTCCCCACCTTACTCATATACCAATCCTCATTCCTGCTGGTGCCCAAGTCCATCACCAACCATATCTCCAAACTTATCCCCGATTTTCTATGGAAAGGTTGTAAGGAAACCATAGGAAATATCACTTGGTTAATTGGGGCATGGAAAAATGTTCATTTTAGGAAGGTGGCCTGCAAATCATAGACCCCTCCCATGCCAACATGTCACTTGGTTGTATAATCTTGTGGTAATTACACGTTGAGCCTAACCATTTGGTAAGTCGGATCCTCATAATTACATATGTAAAAGGTGCATCCATCAGGAATTTGTAGGAAGATAACAACATGAAAGGTTCGCTGATATGGAACCTCTACAGGAGAGGAATCAAATTCTTCCAAAATCATCTATATCGCATCCCTAGAAATGACAAGAAACCAAGTTATGGAAAGACAATATAATAGGTCACTCGCCCCTCTCCAGCTCTGAAGCACTTAATGAGATCCGAGATTGGCTGTCAAAACAAGATATTCCTAGAATAGAAGACATCTATGAGTGGGATGAGTCTGATAACTGGAAATATTGGGCCTTCCCCAGGATCTTGGAGAATCTGCAACAACAACAAAAAATAATCATAGCAGAGTTAAGAGACGTTGCCCCGGTCCACAAGCTAGTTTCCAATTCTTGTGGCTAGGACACCTCTATAAATTACATAGCTACGCATGGATTTCATCTTCTTCAATCACAACAAGAGTTGAATCATTCGAAAAGCTTTTGGAGACTGGTGTGGGATCCTATGGGCCTCCCCTAAATTGTTTTTTTCTTTTGGATCTTTATGCATAAGAAGATCTTGACAGGGGAAAATATGTTAAAAAGAATCATAATAGGCCCTCATAGGTGTGATATATGTAGGAACACTCTTGAAACCTCAGATCATCTATTTGTGGATTGCTCCTTCGCCAAAGAAGTGTGGAACTTCACCCTTCAAGGACTCAATGTCACATCTCCTTCTCAAATCTCTGTTGTGGAATTATTTTCGACATGGAAGGAGCGCTACCCTTAGCCCATCTCCAACAAGGCTCTTTGGTTTCATGTTTGTGTTGGAACACCTAATCCTCCATGGGTAGGTGTGGAATGCGAAAAGTCACAATGGAGTCCAAGTGACCTTGGAATGTGAAACCAAGAGTCACACCATTGTACTATAAATCTACATCATGTATAATGGAAAAATAATAGAGCTAAACACTTATCCTTCATTGTGTGTTGAGTTTCTTGTTGTGTGTGTGTTTATATTTCTCACACCATGTGTGTGTTTAACATGGTATCAGAGCTGATACATTCATAACCAGCTCAACCTTGAGTGAGCCATTTGTTTTTATGGCCTGTGCATATCTGCAAAAATTCTTGGCATTTTTGCAGCATTTAGAGAATTTCTGCAGCAGACATTTTGCCGCATTCAGAAATTTATTTTGAGAAGAGCAGCATTCAGAAATTGGTTTTGAAGAAGAGCAACATTGTTCATCTTGGCATTGCAGGTTTTCTAACTTCTCATTAAAATTCTGCAATTTTTTCTCGAAATTTCTGCCTATTAATTTATGCACATTTTGGAGAGCTGCTGGAAAGTATTGTTTAAAGCAAAATTCTGGGTTTTTTTGGTAAAAATTTCCGAGTTTTATAGAGGCTGAAGGTCCGTAGTTCAATCCTGCATTTCCTGAAAGAAAAAAACTTATGGTGTTTTATTGCTGCTATATTCTATATTACAAAATTCCTGATTCCACTCCTCTCTGTTGTTTAAAAAAAAAAAAAAAAAAAAAACAGAATCTCCCTATCAGCCCTCGGCCCCTGCAACTCTCCCCTCTCAGCCTTTTGGCCCTACCCTCCCCTACGCAAATACTCTACTCTCCCCCTACCACAAATACGCCTCTCCCTACGCTCTCCGCACAACACCATTACACAGACTCACAACCCTACACAAATCGGCCTTACGGCCTCCCCTTCACTCTTGACCTCACCCTAAACTCTGCCCGCACCCCCTCACACTCTCCTCATAGCCGTGCGTTAACCCCCCTCTCACGCTGGCCACACCTATCCACCCCCTCCCCTCACCTGTGACCTATCCTCACAACCCTTCCCCCTCTCTGCATTAACCTGCCGCTCCCTATCTACTACCCCGCCCTCATCTAACACTCAAACTCACTCCAATACACACTCCCCATCTTAATACACTCGCCCCCCCTCTCACGCTGCCCACACCTATCCACCCCCTCCCCTCACCTGCGGCCTATCCTCACAACCCTTCCCCCTCTCTGCATTAACCTGCCGCTCCCTATATACTACCCCGCTCTCATCTAACACTCAAGCTCACTCCAATACACACTCCCCATCTTAATACACTCGCCCCCTCTCAAACGTTACCACCGCCCCCTCACTATGCTCAACCCTTCCCATGCTCAATCGCTCCCTGCAAGCTAACAACCCACCCCCTCACTTCAGCCCTCTCTACGCCATTCATCCCAGCGCCCTTCCACCTTACTCATCCCCTCCCATCCCAGCGCCCTTCCACCTTACTCATCCCCTCCCATCCCAGATTTTTTTTTATTTTTTTTATTTTTTATTTATTTTTTATTATTTATTATTTATTTATTATTATTTTTTTATTTAAATCTGTAAATCATATTAATTTTTTTTTATAGATATACCTTCCCTAGATAATACCCTCCCCATAAATCACCTTCCCTAGGTAAAACCTCCCCCAGTTTTACCTCTGTTTTCTCCAAATTTTTTAATTAATCCAAAAAAAAACAGCAGCAGAGAGAGAGGAAGAAAGGAAGTAAACAACAAAAATGACATATGAGTAAATGGACTATACACACAGAGGATAAAATTGATTTGAAGGGTGATGTGAAGACAAGTTTTCCATCATTTTTAAAAACAACTATTTGAAGAAAAAATTCAGCGGCCTTAAAGGCTTCTTGCACAGTATTTTTTCTGCACATTTACAAAATATTTTGCAGAGATATTGTATTGTATTGACATTGTATTGTGAGTGGATATTTCTTCTTCATAGTTGCAATCAGTAAATTTGAGTTGTTGATGTAAGTCATTGTTGCTTGCCGGTTAGACATCTAAGTCTATACCTTGAGGTCCTCCATAATTTTAGGAGCAGATTTTGTACTTTGAGATTTCCATAGTTGGAAGTTCTTTGGAGTCATTTGTATTTGTTTGAAAGGAAGTTGAATCACATTGTAACTGGGTGCAATTTCGGTTGAAGCCGACCCCCCTTTATTTTTTGAGCCTAAGTTGTTGAAAATGGCTAAAATCAATGAGGCATTAGAGTTGTTGAATAACCTCATTCATTCCAATGTTGATGATATGATAAAAATGAGCAAGGATGCTCTTTGTAACATTCAAAGTTGTTTGCAAGATGCACAAGAAAAGATTGAGTTTTTGCAGTTGGAATCTCAGCTCCAACAAGATGAACTTCAGCAAAAGAGTCACCATTCTGAACCTGTTTCTATTTAGAACATTGTGAAAGACTCCCACCAGCAGCAAGTCAGTAAAGTTGCAGTTGATTCACATTCAGTTCCTTGTACAAGAGCAGATTTACATGCAGATGCAGCAGCTCAGCTTGCACTTCCCAAGCCCATCATTAGACCTTGGGAAGAGCTTTTCCAAAACAAGCACATAATTGGTCTTGGATATGACAAGGATGTGTCCTTTCAGATTCCGAAATACTCCAAGCCCATCAAATTTTAGTGTGTCGGATTTCTTTATGATAGTTCACCTGCAACTGTTCCAGATTCTGCTCCACTTCCACAACAACAACAACAGATTGTGAAATGCCAACACTGTGATCAAGTTGGCCATATGAAAGATCACTGTTTTGATCTTCATCCATGCAAGCACTGTGGTCGGCACACCCATTCTTCTGACAGATTCTTTAGAAACAAGCCTCCTGCAAGAACAAAGATTCATCTTGGATGGATCACTTATTGGCAATGGGCATCAACAACCAAGAAGATGTTTAAGTCACATGTAAGAAATTGTTCATGAATATTGAGCAAACTTGCAGTTGAGTTTTCGCCATCATCTCACCTTGTCCCTGACAGGGGGGAAAATGGTGGTCATCTACAAGCTTCGACGTCAGATCAAGCGAGTCTGAGCCACAATCTCTCATTCCATGTTCAGAGTTGTAGCCAAAGACACAGTAGTTCAAGCGAGCCTGAGCCACAATTTGTCGTTCCAGATTCAGAGATGTAGCCAGAGACATGAATGCCCATGAGCATGCCTTTGGTTGGTGGACAACCTTAAACCAACAGAGGTTGTGGACCTCCCTTCTTTTAGGTTGAAGGTCTCCCTTTCATATATGAGGGACACTTCCTCTAGCAGAAGCCTTCAACTTCTTGCCAGCTTTGGTTGAGTTCCAGGAAATGCTTCAAGAATTCCAGTGTTGTTGGTAATCCTTAAACCATCACAGGTTATAGACCTCCCTTCTTTTAGGTTGAAGGTCTCCCTTTTTTATGAGGGACAATTTTTCTAGCAGAAGCTTTCAGCTTCTTGCCAGTTTTGGAAGAGTTCCGGGAACTGCAATAAGTATTGCGTTCCAATGTTGGTGGTCATCCTTAAACCACCTCTTTTTGCCAACATTTCAGAGAGTTGATTCAGCCCAAGTGCTGCCATGTATACCTTGCAGATTTGTATTACAACTCTCTTCTTGGACTCACACATACCCCTTCGAATTAAGGGGGGGAATGTTGGAACACCTAATCTTCCATGGGTAGGCGTGGAATGCGAAAAGTCACAATGGAGTCCAAGTGACCTTGGAATGTGAAACCAAGAGTCACGCCATTGTACTATAAATGTACATCATGTATAATGGAAAAATAATAGAGCTAAACGCTTATCCTTCATTGTGTGTTGAGTTTCTTGTTGTGTGTGTGTTTATCTTTCTCATACACCATGTGTGTGTTTAACATGGTGTTTAATAGTTTGGAACACCATCCCCAAGTTTGTTTGTTGGAAAATCTGGCTAGCAAAAAATGAACAGAACTTCGATAACACATCTTGGCCTCCCCCATTGGTTGCTGCCAAAGCCAAAGCCCTTCTCTTGGAAACCATGAGCAACCAATCCCATAAATCTAATAGTTCTCTCCTCCTAGAAGAAGGGAAATGGATGGGGAATTTTATTTTTTGATACATATATCAAACCACAGCTAGACCCTAAGCCAATCCTGGATGGTGTTTAAGGGACCCAGATGAAATATTTCAAGTTTGGTGGAGGAAGCAAGGTAAAGCAACGATCTTCTTCGATGGAGCCTCCAAAGGAAACCTCGGGACAACAGGAGCTGGAGGTGTGCTTTACTCTCCGAACGGTACAAGAAAAGACAGTTTCAACTAGGGCCTTAGGTAGTGAACAAATAACCAAGCAGAAATTATCGACTTGTTAAAAGCTTTCCAAATTGTACGAGAGAAAGGCATCAAATACTTTCAAGCCTTTGGAGAATCCGAAATCTTGATAAAAAAAGTTACACTCGAAAGATCAATTCAAAGATGCACTCCTAAACAAGATGCTCCAAAGACTGAAGTTCACCTTACTTGAATTCTCTTCTATCCAATTCTTCCATGTCCTTAGAGGCTCAAACAAAGAAGCTGATCACAATGCAAACAAAGGCTGCCTTCTCTCGCAAGGCGATCTTAAGCATAAATGATGGAAACCCTTCACAAATCTGCATTCCTTGAGATGATGATCATCATGTAACGGGAAGCTGGATAGTTCTCTTGTATCAGTGGTTGATTAGGCCTCGACCCAACCAGATTTATAATGAATAAAAATAATCGTTTCAGTTGTATATATATATATATATATATATATATATATATATATATATATATATATTATTTTATTTGATTCTATCCAAATATTAAACATTACAACATATTTATTGCATTTGTGAAGTTTCAAATTGGTAATGTTTATGAAAGTTCCAAATTAATAGTATTTATCAAATCTGGGAAGATAAATTTTAATACATTCTATAAGATAAATGATTGTTGACTAGACATGAATTTATATTTTTAACATGATTTTCTAATTCTAAAATTTATATTTAGTAATTATATATAGTTTCATTACACATCTGTTTTTTACAATTTTACATAAGACATCTTACCAAAAATGTATCTAAAAATCTCCTTTAAAAATATCCTCCTTTTTAAATATATTTATTTTCAACATTTTAAAGTTTCATACTCATTCAATTTATTTTTCAATCACATTTTATTGTCTTGGAATTTAAAATTAAAACAAAAAGTTATATTTTCAAAAATTTAAATTATAATGTGCTCATCCCAAATTTAAATTTCTCCATCATTCTGGAAAAAAAAGCTACAATTTTCAACAATTAAAGTTATAATCTTCTCGTCTTAGCTTAAAAATGGTCTCTTTTTCATAAATAAAAGTTATGATTTCCTGAAATCAAAGTTACAATCTTGAAATTTCGCCATTATTCAGATATAAAAGTTGCAATCATCACATTTTATCGTTCTTGGAATTTAAAATTAAAATAAAATGTTATATTTTCGAAATTTAAATTATACTCAAGTTGTCTTTAGTGCGACTTTTTGAAAAGTTTTTCCGATTAATTTTCTGATCTAATTTGTCTAGAATCCGGCATGGATTCATTGAAATCACAAGTTTGATGGGTGGACGCTACACAATCGAAGTGCCCAGAGGATATTTCAAGGTGTTGAATCCATATATGCATTCAAAAAGCTAGTTTAAACAACACAAATCAAGATTTCACCACAAAACTTTCCACCGGATTCTGACTAGAAATCCACCGTAAACTCCAAAAAGTCGCACTTAAAAACAAATCCTATTATAATCGGCTCATCCTAAATTTAAATTTCTCCATTATTTTGGAAAAAAAACTACAATCTTCTCGTCGTAGCTTATAAATTGTCTTTTTTAGAAATAAAAGTTATCCTGAAATTAAAGTTACAATGTCCTGACTTGAAATTTCTCCATCATTCAGATATAAAAGTTACAATCGTATCGTAACTTAAAATTTCTTCTTTGTTTGGAAATAAAAGTTACACCTTTCAAGTTTTATCTATTATTAAGAAACAAAACGTTACTATGTGTGCCTTCAAGCCTAAAATTTATTCATTATTCCTAAATAAAAGTTATCATATGCTTAACTTGGCTAAAATAATTCTCCGGTTTTCATAATAATAAACATTACAATTTGAGCTTTCTAGCTTGAAATTTCTCCATCCTTGGGAAATGAAAATCTTTCAATTTGAGTTGAAGATTTTGCCCAAGCAGTGATATTAAACTAAATCGGTAAAACCGGTCAAAAAATATATTATTTCCCAAGGCAAAAAACTTGTCTTGAATATAGTTTGTGACCTTATGCATATTCATGGAAGGAAGTGTTGTTGCTAGTATATTGTTGTCACTTAACACTTCATGTATTTCACTATTGCTGCTTGATTGCATCATGTGGCTCGCAATATACAAACCAAAAATATTCAGTTGGTCGTGGATGAACAATTAGGTTAGTCTCTTGGTTTTTGAAACTTGTTTTTAAGACATCACTCTATAATGTGTTAGAATAAGCTTTCCAATGGTGAAAACGGAAAAAGTAAACAATGTAAAATATATACAACCACACTCAATAAAAGAAGCATTAAATAGAAAACAAAGAAAGGAAACAATGTAAAAGATATGTTGGAATATATTATATTCCCTGGAAGGTAATAATGTCTTTGTATTATGTCGAAAGATGAATACAATCTTATGTAAAAGAGTAACACATTATATCCCATATTCATTATGGCATAGTATACTATTGTACCCGTTTATTATATAAAGAGGTGTTATTTTGGAGAATTATATTATCCCACATTCAATATGTGAGAGTAATTCCTCCACATCTCTGGATATATAATAGGGTCAAGGGAGCATTTTTAATTACTATCACATCTCATCTTGTGCTCATACTCTTATTTGTATCAGGTTATTTGTAGTTGCTCTCTTTGTAAGATTGAAGGAGATTTGACAATAAAAAACAACCTTCCCATGGATATAACCCAATTGGGTGAACCACATATATCTGTTGTATTCTTTTTCCTTGTTCTCTTTCTGTTCTTATTTATATATTGATATGTTGTTGGTTTCTTAGATATATAGCTAGTTTAGTAGATCTAATATTCTCACATGGTATCAAAGCCTTTCTATCTGGTAGCCATTAGGGTTCTCTTCAGATCTGGGCATGATTCTACATATTTGAAATTTTTTTCCTCATAACCCTAACTTTGTTGTGTAGTTTTTTTGCAGATTTTTTTTAAGCGGCTCTTGATTGTTTTTCTATAAGATCTATATGTTTTTTGGATTTTCAAGGTGTTCTTGATTGTTTTTCTGTAACATCTATATGTTTTTTGAATCCTCCTCAAGGAGATCTATCTTCCTATTGTAATATTCAGTTATGACATTTTTTATTTTTATTTTTATTTTATTTTTATTTTTTTTGACAGGGCGGAAGGTTGGCAGACTGAGGGTTCAGATCAGAATTTCAGTCACATAGGTGGATGCAAAGTGGCTGCGCCATTTTCGAAAATTGGTTATAATAAGCATTTGGAGCATTATTGAGTGTTTTTTTTTGTTTTTCCACCTAACATTTTTTGTCAGATCTGTTACCTTTGTGCATAATTTCCTAGAAACGAGTAGATATTTAGGTTCCTATCACCTAGATACCCAATTTCAAAAAACAAATCAGCTCAAACGGAGTCCCGGAAGCAAAGTTATTGCCAATTTAAGATTGGTAATATATATATATATATATATATATAATTTTTTATTTTTTTCCAGGTTTTTTGGTGACAGCAAACGAACTACAGAAATTTATAGTTTTCTATCCACTTTTTCTCTTGTCATTTATTGCATTTGGGTTTATATTTATTGTCAAAATTTCTATCATTATGACTTCAGAAGTAGCTTCTGAACTTATTGGCTCTAACTATATTGCATGGAAAAGGAAAATGATTGATGTTCTCAGGTGCAAGAATCTATGTAGGTTGGTTAATGGTGAACACAAGAAACCTATAGATGCTCAAGCCTTGATTAAATGGGAAGAAAAATTTGATCAAGCAAGAGGGCTCATTGGTCAAACAATTTCAGATAGTCTTCAGGTAAGTATTGAGGCAAAAGATAGCCTGGTTGAGGTATGGAAAATTATTGCTTCTTTATTTGATAAATCTGATGATGTTTCTACTTATTACCTTGAAAAGAAGATTCATGAGCTAGATCCTCCTAATTTTGATAGAGTAGAACTATATCTTGCTGAATTGAAAACCTTAAATGAAAAGTTAAATAATTGTGGTAAATATTACAAGAAGACAAACACTACACTTATCATTCTTGTAGAACAAAATTGCCATCTTGTTTTAACATGTTCATCCAAACTAGGAATAGGGCTCTTGAATTGTCTCAAAGTACTACGAAACCTACTTTTGATGATTTCTGTAAAGGGTTGATAAATGAGCAAGAAAGGTTGATTGCTTAAAGACAAGTCTCACCTAATAAATCTCTAATGGCACATAATAAAAATCCTAAGAAATTTTTTAATAATGCCAAAGGTTCTTGTTCACACACTTCTAATCATACTAATAATAATGGTCATGCTTCTCATGCACATCACGAAACTAGTAAGAAAAGAAGTGGATGATCCTTGTAAGCATTGTGGTAAAACTAACCATCCTGAAAATAATTGCTTTAAAGCGAAATGTTTAATGACTAAAGCAAACAAGAAAAAATCTAATGAATCTCAAGTAGCTTTATGTGCATCTATTGTTTCATTTAATAATTCTTCTTCTAATGTGGAATGGAGAATGGATTCTAGTGCTTCTAAATATATGACTGGTATTGCTTCTTTATTTACATCTTATGACACTAATAAGCACTCATCTCAGAAAGTTTCTATTGGTGATGGTAAAAAACTTTCTGTAATTGGGTCTACTAATATTAATGTTGCTAATTGTCAATTGGAAGATGTTTTTCATGTTCAAAATATGCCCATCAACTTACTTTCTATTTATCGTGCATGTCATAAAGGTTTTAAATTTGAAGCTTGGCCCGATAAATATGTTCTTAAAGATATCAACAAAAATTACAAAGTAGTTTCTTCTGGCCCTGTTGATCATACATCTGGTTTATATAAATTTGCATGTTTTAATTCAACTAAGAGACAACCCTTTTATTCTTATGTTGCTCATGCCGATGAACTAAGTAAATTATGGCATGAAATATTGGGTCACTTGAATTATGGTAAAATGCAAATAACTAAAATGGTTCATGGTTTGCCTAATATTTCTTCTACTATTGGTGTTTGTGAAGGATGTGTTCTTGGTAAACATCATAGAGAAATGTTTGACAAAGGTAAATCCTGGCATGCTAAAGAACCTTTGCAATTAATTCATAGTGATATATATGGTCCTCTTGAATTTCCTTCAATATCCCATGCAATTTATTTTCTTACCTTTATTGATGACTTTAGTAGAAAATCTTGGGTTTATTTTTTGAAAAATAAAAGTGAAACATTTGTGAAATTTCAAAAATTTAAATCCATGGTGGAAAATGTATGTGGTAAGAGTATTAAAACTTTGTGATTTGATAATGGGGGGGGGGGATCTGTTAAGAAATAATTTGATGCATATTTATCTAAACATGGTATTCAACATAAAAAGATTGTTCCTTACACACATCAACAAAATGGTATTGCTGAAAGGAAAAACAAAACTTTAGTTGAAATGGCTAGATGTATGCTTTATTCTAAAGGACTGCATAAGAAATTTTGGGTTGAAGCCATCAGTTGTGCTAATTTTATTTTAAACTAAAGCTGTTAAGAATGTTACCCCTGTGGAAAAATGGAACGGACCTAAACCAGATATTAGTAATTTTAAGGTGTTTGGTTGTGAATGTTAGGCTCATATTCCTAATGAAAAACGGAAAAAGTTAGAACCCAAATCTCACAAGTGTATCTTCATTAGTTGTGATGAGAATTCCAAAGCTTATAGGTTGTTTGATCCTTCTAATCAAAGTGTCATAATCAGAAGGGATGTTCAATTTCATGAAGTCTCTTCCCCGCCTGAGTCTGTAGAAACTCATGTTACCTTGAATTTACCAATACCACCTGTTACTCCTATTCCTGTTACTCCTTCCAGTTCTATGCCTCTTATTGATCTTGATTCTTCCTCTCCCTCAAGTATTCCACCTGAAACTCATGAAGCTCCCGAAGTGACTCATGTTCCTTCTATTCTTCCTGTTTGGGGTCGGAAAACCCTTGAATCTGCAGGTAGTGAGGTTGGAAATCCTTTCGAAATTCTTCAAACTAGATATAACTTTGCTCTTATGACCAAAGTTTTGGCCATATATGATCTTGCTACTTATGCTCAAGCTAAGGGTAATCCTCATTGGGAACAAGCTATGTTTGCTGATATGAATCTCTTTTGAGAAACAAGACTTGGTCTCTTGTTTCTCTTCCTTTAGGAAATATTTTAGTTGGTTGTAAATGGGTTTATAAAACTAAGTTCACTACAAAAGGACATATCGAAAAGTATAAAGCTAGATTAGTTTCCAAAGGCTTTAATCAACTTGAAGGTATTGATTATAATGAAACTTTTTCTCCTGTTGCTAAAAAGAACACAATAAGAACCATTTTATCACTTGCTGCATCTTTTAAGTGGGAAATTCATCAAATGGATGTTAAAAGTGCAATTTTAAATGGTGATCTTACTGAAGAAATTTATATGCAACAACCTCCTAGTTTTATTTCTGTTGAATCCTCAAGTTTAGTATGCAAATTACACAAATCCTTATATGGTCTTAAACAAGCCTCTAGGGCTTGGTATGATAAAATTGATGCATATTTATTGAATAATGGTTTTAAGCGTTGTATATCTAATCCAAATCTGTATGTTAAGAACTTTGGTGATAATGTCCTCATTATTGTTTTATATGTGGATGATCTATTTATCAATGGCAACAAACTTGTATTAATTCAAGATATGAAAATTGCTCTTCATAAGTAATTTGAGATGACAGATCTCGGTACATTGCACTATTTCTTGGGTCTTCAGATTTGGCATATGTCCGATGGTATTTTCTCTCTCAGCCTAAGTATGCGACAAATATATTGGCTCGTTTCCATATGAGTAATTGTAAACTTGCTCCTACACCATTTCAATCCATTGTAAATTTAACTATTGAGTGTACCACTCCACTGGTTGATGCTACTCTTTACCGTCGGCTCATTGGAAGTTTATTATATTTAACTCACAGTAGACTAGATCTATCTTTTTATGTTAGTATGATTTCTCGTTTCATGCAGCATTCTCATGAAAGTCATTGGCAGGCAGCCAAGAGAATTCTGCGATATTTAAAGGGGACATTGCATTATGGTGTATTTTATTTGAGAAATGCTACAATTTTACTCTATGGTTATACAGATTCTGATTGGGCAGGTGACAGTTCTGATCAATGGTGAACTGCTGGTTACATATTTTAACTTGGTTCAGGTACGATCTCTTGGTCCAACAAGAAGTTGAAGACTCTTTCTTTATCTTCGTGTGAAGCAGAGTATAGAGCATCCAAGAAGCAGCTAAAGAAGAAGTTTGGTTATGACAAGTTCTTACTGAGCTTGTTCTGGTTCCGAAAATGTCCACCATGTTGAAATGTGACAATCAGGGTGCAATTCAGCTTGCTTACAATCCAGTATATCACTCCAAAACAAAGCATCTTGACCTTGATGCTCATTATATTTGAGGTCTTGTCATCGATGGTATTATTTCTTTGGAGTATTGTCCTACTGAGCAACAGGAAACTGATATCTTCATGAAATCCTTGACATAAGCGAATTATGTGTATCTTCATTCTTTGTTTGGGATGAGGGAAGTTTTCATCAAGGGGGAGTAGTAATGACTCCTTCCTTCCTTAGTGTTAGGTAGTGTTAGGATGAGCCCTTCTCCCAACCATTATTAAGGGGGAGTTTTGGAATATATTATATTCTTTGGAAGGTAATAATGTCTTTGTATTATGTCAGAAGTTGAATACAATCTTATGTAAAAGAGTAACACATTATATACCATATTTATTATGGCATAGTATACTCTTGTACCCATTTATTATATAAAGAGGTGTTATTTTGGAGAATTATACTATCCCACATTCAATATGTCAAAGTAACTCCTCCACATCTCTGGGTATATAATAGGGTCGAGGGAGCATTTTTTATTACTATCACATCTCATCTTGTGCTAATACTGTTATTGATATCGAGTTGTTTGTAGTTGCTCTCTTTGTAAGATTGGAGGAGATTTCTAGAGATAATAGAATACAACCTTCCTGTGGACGTAGCCCAATTGGGTGAACCATGTATATCTGTTGTATTCTTTTTCCTTGTTCTCTTTCTATTCTTATTTATATGTTGATATGTTGTTGGTTTCTTAGATAGATAGATAGCTAGTTTAGTAGATCTATTATTCTCACAAGATATAAAACCACTCTCAATAAAACAAACATTATATACAAAACAGGGGAATAAAAAATCATGAAAGATGTTTTCTAGTTACAATGCAAGTGTTATTGTATTTTCCAAACGTGTGTAGAAACAACATATACCATATGAAGCATATACATATCTCTAATATATTTACTTTTTATGTAGATATACATCATATTGGGGGTTCTACTCATGAATGTGGAAACTATTGGGGGTCTATACATTATCATTAACGATAGAAAGACATACAAATTCTTCTCTTGAGTAGAAAGATGAAAGGAGAATATATGTCATACATAATATTTTGGGACTACTGGGCCAAGATTCTCTTGTAGGAGCATTTGAATTCACCCAATCTTGACATATTTTTCTCATACTTTACATTATTTTAGAATCACTTGAGCTCTTGATTTGAGCTTCTGTTTGTTACAAACAAAATTTTCTTAAATTAAGTTTTAATACAACATAACATGCTGGAAACCATCTACGGAGATCACAAGTTGTTGGCCCAAAGATAATGTATGCTACAGAGAATTTGAAGTGAAATCAAACAAATTGGAATTGCATTTGGGTGGTGGAAATCCCTCACAGACATAAATCCCAACACTCCCAAATCATATATAAAGACTGTCAAGCTCACTCTGTAGCTCGCAAGAATGTTGGAAATCAATCCAAGCTTCATAGGGAAGTCATCGAAGGCATTCCCCTGTTATACCCAAAACAATATTAGCGTGTGAACGATATAGGCATTTGATAGCTACACCTGCCTATACCGTCCACATCGCACTAGTACGCCCACCTAATATCAAGATTTCAAAGATTGGGGACTTAATATTAAGATTTCAGATCTATATATATATTACGATCATCTAAGTATAGATTTTATGAAAAGAGGTAATAAAAGAAATGTTATAATAAAGTTAATCCTTAAATTAAAATAAGTATGCAATATAAAAATATAAAAATAAATAAATTAATATTAAAAGAACTTAAAATAAAGCCCCAAGCTCTATAAATAAAATAGTGATATAATCCCACCTTCATAATTATATAGTCGTACTCATCTTAATGTGGATCACCCACCATGAAAAGAAACATTTAATATGAACTTAGGGATGGATAAGGCCTCGGGAGGTTTGAGGCGGTGGCGGAGAATTGTTTAATATATATTCCTATCTCAATTAAATGAAAGGTACAGCACCATAACTACAGAAAATATCACAATTAATAGGGAAAAAGGACCTCGGAAGTTGGAGGCGGTGGATGGAACTTATTTAAGGGAGGTAATATGGAGGTTTGGAGGGGGGTAAAAGGAAGGGAATTCTGCTGAAATACTGGGAGATTGAACTGCATATTGTGAGATTGAACTGCTGGGAGTCTCTGTTCTTCTTGGATATCTGGGCACGGGGGCAGAGGAGACATCCTCTGGGTCTGGGATTATTCCCGGATTGGCTGGGAGGACTTGGTTGTTTCGATAAACTGTTTATCTATCTAACATCTGCATCACGGGAGGAGAGCCATCATCAAAACCATCAAACCAGCAACTGTGTACCAGGTATTTCTTGTATGTATAGAACTGCTTCTCAATTAAATTTCACCGTTGATTACTGTAAATTTTCATTTAAATACATTACTGCTGAAACTCTACTTCGATTAATATTTGTCTGCAAGTAAATTTCTGCGTATAACCTTACTTATGCTGTCTGAAATTAATTAACTGTGTTAGGGACCTTACATTTGGTATCAGAGGGTGCTTCAACCCTTTTTCGACCTTATAGGCTCATTAAGTTTCATTATAAAGCTTCTGCATGTTTAAAACCAGTCTAGGGCTGTTCCAATTCTAATTTTTAAAGTGGACAAAGCATTATAAATTACTCTGAACTACAAGGGATACCACTCCAAAATTCCTGCAGACTGTATGAACGTATTGTTTCAATCTCTGTAAAATTTATCCACGACATGAAGGTTAGTATTATGAGGCTGTAGAGTTCTGATGTATCCTATCAACTTACATGCCAAATACATGTTTTGAAAGATGTCAAATGTCTGTTATTTAATCTAACATGTTCACAGTACAATAAGAGTGAAGGACGTTATAAGATTAAGGTATGAAACTGAATCACAGTTAAGATTTTCTATCCGCCTTATCTATAAATTCCTTACATGGCATTATATGTATTCAATTAAAGCAAAAGGGCTTCATATATGTATTCCTTTGTACAACGTCCCTATTACATTAACTAAGCCAAACTAAATTGGTAGCGTCTTGGTTTCTCTCAACTATTGGCCAATATCGATTCATGTTTTACGTTGTTTCAGTTACACAAGGCCAACAGATTAAATAACACGGAAAACCTGGTGGTGAACGATTAAAACTAAAGTAAGCTAAACCAGGAGCATGAATATACAACCTTAGTTGTTTTCTACTCTGCTCAATATACAATACTCAAAATATCTCACTGACATATTAAGCAATGTATTCAGACTTTTAAAAACTTAGTCATACTACGAGATAATAACCCCGCGCAGTGATCATTACCAAAATATTAATAAATAAATTGGCTGCTCAATGTATGAATACTATGTCCAGGAAACCTGATCCTTACTACAACTCAATCCATTATTTTACAACGCTTTGACCTATAACCATGCAAAATAGTAGTGGCAAGCAAACTCTGATTACAATTCTTTTGGAGGCAAATTACAGCTATAGCAATACAGTCTATACAAATACATCACTCTAGCATAGCACACAGTCTCGGTCACTCTGCTCTATAATGACACTCATCAATCTTAGATCACTAAGACAGGATTCTGAGGTACCTCTAGAGGGAAACTTATAGTCTTAGTATTTACAATGTGTCTGCAGTATCGCAGAGACAGAACCTCAATAAAACTGTTCAGTTGGCTAGACTAATAAAGGGAAGGGGTAATATTTTTGCATGCGTTATCATTCCTGCAGTTGAAAGGGGTGTATATAGTACCTGATCCATTCATCAACGTGAGAATGAAGATGTTATTAAATCAATTCTTCCACATGCCAATGCTTTAGATTTTTACCTGATAAACCCATCACGACATACATTATTTCAACTTTCAACCAGGTGAGAGCACAAAAAAAAAGAGAAGAGAGAAAGAAAAGAAGACCAGGAAAAACAGTACAAATCTCATGAAATTATATGAGATAGGTATGTACCACGACTGGACAGATTAGAAGTAAATTGTAATAAACAACATAGGAAGAGAAGTTGTCCGTTAGTAATTAATAATCAGAGATCAAAAATGCTAAGCAACAATAGAGGGCACCAAGGTTGGGAAGAAAGGCAGAGCCCTCAACTATGAACCACAGGAGAGCTTCATTTATAAGTGTGATCATTGGCTCAGCATGGAAGACCAATTCTCCAACTTGAAAATGTGTCCATGTGAATATCCTAACGATGTTGCTTCAGTAAATTTCTAAGCTTCCAGCCTGTCAAGAAGAGAAATATTTCCTTTTTTTCAAGCAAATTTTGATAGAATTGGCCACAGTAGGACAGCTGATCAGTCTGGTCCTATTCATTTGACTTACAACCTTACTTGAAGTTAGAATATGAAATTTGCCATGTCGTGCATCTTCCCTTGGAAATAAATGTCAATCGAATAAAATTAACTAAAAATTCAACTTTGCTACACTTACATGCACTTCAAGAACAACCTCTTTTGTACTCCAGGATATATATATCAGACCACAGCCGTAAGGTAGAAACCGATAGCTGATCACTGACTACACCCTCACCGCCCAGCGTATAGCTATCGTGCGAATGGGAGCTCTTGGCACCGAGGCAAACGCATGCACAGAGGTGTCGTATCCAGCTGGGGTTATGTGTCGTTGTCCGTGGTAACCTGTTAACGGCGTGACTTCAAAAACGTTTCTACATACGTTGGAAAATTTTTATTATTATATGATTCGAATATGGTATGGCGTACATTAAACTTCGAATGGTGGCATATTACACGTTTGCAACAGTGGGTATATTAAAATTCAAGTTCATACATATATGATGGCGGTAATACAAATGGTTATTAAATTCGTTCCATAAAACGGTGGCCATTTAAATAAATTATAAACTGAACTGTTGGTCAGCAACCATATGCATATTTAAACGACGTATTATATGGTTTTGAAATCGGGTGATTAAACGCATTTTGGGTGAAACAAAATTGCAAATCCGTGTTATTCAAAGGGTCGATGCATATTAAACGTATGCCAAAGTTTGAGATTATATAAACTATGGTTAACAGAAAAGTGTGCATGGGGGCGAGATCGGGGTTTGACCTCGTGATCTCTCCAAGCATTTCCACCATTATGCCACAAGCGCAATCCATTATACGCAAATTATTTAAAGTGGGTGGGATCGGGTTTTGAACCCAGGAAACCTGCCCCACAAAACCTCACTTAACCCGAACACTTAAAACATATCACCCAAGCAGTACCCGTGCTTAATTATTATTATAACCAACGATTCCATTTTTACATTCGATTCGGCTGTCAAATTAAAAATATATATATATATATATATATATGGTTAACAAACATGATACTTCCCAGTATATATATATACATGAGATGCTACATTTGGTATTAGGGCTCTCATAGAGCTCTTTAGGTGATTCTGTATGATAAAAAAAAAAATCATACCATAAATGATAATTCTAGTATTCTTCAACCAAATCTGATCAGACAAGATGACACTGCACGGAAATATAGCCTGGAAATTTGTGCAGAGGTATATTTACAAGGTGAGTTTCCTGATCTTGATGTTGTATTAAACTGCTTTAGTGTCGTGCAGGTTATTCAAATATTAGAAATCACATCTTAAATTGCTTATTTTGCTGGTACAATTCCCCAAAACATTTTTCAGACAATGGGAGCACCGTAGCTGTGAGGCTCATGGTTGGAGGGCTAAACTTTAAAGCCACCTGAAATTTGTCAAAGGTTTCTTTTCCTTTATTTATTTTTTTGAAGCTGCATCACCTGTTGACCTAAACCTGAATTTATACCCCAGTTCTGTATTAATAATATGGCGGGTTGCTATAACAAGGAGCTTTACAATTCTGTCAACAATGCTGTGTCTCTAAAAGTCCCGTTTGGAATTTATTACACAGAAAACTGTCCAAGTGGGCAAATTTATATGCTCAGAGGTCAAGAGGCAGTGCTGCCCTAGCCCTTGGGTTGGGAGCTTGTATCAAGATAGATTGTTGCCAAAAGACCTCAAAGAGGAACTTCAGTGGAGTTCTTACATTAAAATTTATATTTCTTTTCCAAAGCCTCACTTTTATGTTGAATCTCCGCAACTTCATACTTTAATCCCTTTGTTTGCATATGCTCATTAAATTGATATTCTTCTATAAATAAATAGTTTTCCACATGTTGGACAACCAAGTTTGTGATATTTAAAAATCGACCAAAACAGAAATTTTGTTTCACAAAAAGGACATTTAGTCCAAAGTGTCGACTTATATATGGAATTCATTATTCACAGTTCACTTATTGCCCAACAAGCCTTCTAGTAGGTTAAAATTCTCATGTGTACCATTGTGGCAATGCGATGTTTAACTGATGAGGTTAACAGAGTGTTAAAGCTAAAGCCATTTACCTAAGATCCATAGACTTTGAGCTCTTGGAGTTTTTCAATTCCTCTCAATACATAATAAGATATAGTGTTAAAATGGATTTCTGCTAGTTGATTAAAAGTAACTCACATGTGCCAATTAGGCAGGGCAGTGATTCATTGAGGACGTTGACAAAGTCTTCGGCTGTATACTAGGATTCCATTCTTGCTGGGGTCTCTCTCCCATATGCCTGGCATGAGTTTTCAAGTAAATAAGGCTGGGCATAATTCCGGGTGATTCTGACGAAAATAGTGTATAGTTGTTTCTTGTAAATATATATATAGATATCATTTGGAGTTAATATATATATAGCGCAGGGTCTAAATTTATAAATACATATGACACTAAATCCTGTCATCGGCCGATTTAGTAACTTAAGGAAATTATAATGAGTCGGAATTTAATAAAAATAGTAAATAATATATGTATATCATCAAGCTAGTTGTAAATTGAGTAATGCATAAACACCTACCAATATACTTACCTTATGGCTTCACAAGTTATTCAAAGTATGGTTTGATCAGAAGTTGGAGCCTGTAGTCATTTAACATGATAATCAAAGTTTAGCAAACCTTCAAAAAAAAAACCAGGGTTATTACATTTGTTAAGAGTTATAGCTCAAATAGGAAGTTTCGCATATGTTCAATATGAACATGTGAAAAGTAGTTTGAGATATTTCGAAAGTAATCCTATTTGGGAACAAAATATTCTATTTTGTAATTCACTTGATTGGAAAAATGAAAGTCTTATAGTTTGTAGTTAAGTCTAAAATTATATCTCATGCATGACTTAGACTAGGAGTAATCTTTAAAAATAGGATCTACACTAAAAACAATAAATCAGGGCAAGGTAGAAGCTTTCAACACACATTAACAATTGAGCAACTGGCCAGCCATGAGATAGAGAGAAAGGTAACTCAAGGATTCAGGCAGAAGTGAATTTAGGCAACAAGCGACAATCAGCACAAGCGCCAAGCAATTTCATACAAGGCAGCATATAGAGGCTTCCTTGTAAGTCTTTCGAGGAATGAAAAAAAATCGATTCAAATGGGTAATCACCTATGTTGTGAAATTAATTTTTATGCGTGTGTCGTTTAATTTCTGGCTATTGTGTGATTGATGCTATGGGCTGAAATTTGATTTCAACATTAAATTCGGCAGTGTACTTGTTTGATTGAGATCATAATGACATTAGTCACCTATGGCTTGAAATTAGCACCACCTCAATCCAATATCAGTGACAAAGGAAATTAAATAAAAACTAAATCAAGAGACGTAGCACTTGCAATTCATCTCCTTTAGTGAAGGGCCTCAAAAGAGGGGAACAATACATGTGGACCACCTGAAAACGGATGAAATATGTAGTGCCAAGAAGGCTTGTTGTGTATCTAGGCACGACAATCTCTGTATATTATTAATTTTATAATGTTTTAGTTATAGGCCTTTATGATACTCCAACCTTTGTAAAAGCAACTTGTGTTAAATAAGAACTTGGAATATGTCATTGAGTGTTTCATATTTGTTAAATTAAATAATAGTCTTCTTACCACATAAAGCCTAAAGATAGCCTGGACCTTGAGCAAGGGCTTTGCTCCTTTTATAAATAGAGGTCCTCTCCCTCTTTGTATCAAGCTTACCTATCAATGAAATGTTTCATTTCTCTCAATAGAACCACTTGGAGAAACCTTCCTCCATTAATCCTTTGGATTTGCTTATTCGATCCATCCCTAGATGAGTTGGTGCCCCGAGTCTTTTGTCATTTGTTCATTTTTTTTTACATCGCATTCCTATTTTTAGTTCAAATATGTATTTGCAATAGCAGAGTGTAGATTCGCATCAAGGCACGAGACATTTAGTTTTGTAACAGGATAAGAATTTAAAGCAGTCATGAGAAAGTGATAAAAACAGAGTTTTTAGCTTGAATCTTCCCCATTGAAAATATTCTCTCTAATCCCACAACAAATTTCGCATATCTACGTGAATGTAATTTATGGTCACATATAAAAGAATCTCACCTCCTTGATTACGATATTCCCATTACTTTGATTAGTAGTATAAGCTTGTAGCATATTGCTAGTACAATGGGTTTTCTCATTAGTATTACCTATTCTCTAAGCTTTGAGCTGAATGAGTACCACCATCTCATTTAAAAATTAGGATACAAGCTCATGTTAATGGAGATGTGGTGACTCTATACTCTTAATGACCTTAGTACTACCTATCTCTACCATTGACCGAGTTCCATATCATAGATTGACTGTACGATTCTATGCATATAGATGAGGTAAGAGAACATTCACTGTGCTCATATGGGAATAATTAGGCATATATGGATACTCACAAATGGCACTCATTGTCTAAAATACAGGTATTCTAATAACATACGTATCTACTCATTACTAGTGCAATAACTGTGATCTACTTGATTCTGTTAATTACAGCTGTGATTATAATAATGGTTGTAATTAATAAGTATTCATAAATAAATACTGATCAATAAGCTCGTACATGTATCGGCGTTAACACATCACATTGTTTCCATCACTATGAGTGACACCTATACCCTTCACTAGTTGAGTACGAATAAGGATGTAAATAATGGCAATCATAGGCTGGATAAAGGTTGAATCCTATCTGATATATCTTCTACTCGTATATAAGAGAGACCTTCTTGCTTCACCTAGTTCACATGGTATACTTATTATGGAAATAGCCATACTTGGCCAGTAGTAACACACGGGCTTGTTATGAAATACTAGTAGTCAACATGTTCGTAAGATCAGTATCATATAAGCTATACTATTCAATGGATTCACATGGTTAACCTTTTATAAGGGTAATAAAAGCCCTATTAGTATAGAGGTTCATCTCTCACTATGTTTACATAGAATGCTACTTCACTTTACTGATACAAGATATATGCTGTTAGTTTAGAATTTACTGGTGCGTGGACACCGATGTGCGAGATGTCATTTAAATTAACATTTGCAAGAATATGAAAAGTGAAATATATTGATATATAAATTGACAGGGGTAAAGCAATGCATCATAAATAGAACATGTCTGAACTAAACAGAAGCAGTGTCTGAAATGAGAAATTTTATGGGACATATTGATACCTATGTAAACAAATTTTCTTTTTATAAGTTCTAGGATTAATATCATAGATATCAAAGTATTTGAATATGTAAAGGTTGTTATATGGGTAACAATTGGTTATGAGCAATATAGATGCATATGCTGTAATATGTGTACGAGTGTTTACATTGCAGATTATGTACCGGTGAATACTATGCTGCAGAAAACAGAAAACAGATTACCGAAACAATCTACGTGATGACAGATATCCAAGAAAGAGGAGACTCCCCGAGATCCCACGATAAGGTGTTGACCCTGGTCCTACTGGGAGGAGTGGAGGTGTTGCCCACTATTTATCCTCCAATACCTGGAGTCATGGGAGGACTGTGCGAGTCACGCTCCCCTAGACGTGTGATGATGACTACCGGATGCCTACCAACATGTCAGGTCGACGTAATCGACGCTGATATGATTGAGGTCTATGAATGGATCAGTAAAACTGATGCCATGTCATATTCCTGTAGAGGACGGATAGGATGGGAGTGGAAGAGATTAGGAAGGATCAGATGATTTTAGAACAGTTTGGAGACTTGGTGAAGATGGGAAGTAACAATTAAATTACCAATACATACTTATTTTAAAACGAAAATTCAATCTTAAAATACAGGCATTCTACAATCACCCTAATCTCTAAAAACACAATATGAATCTGAGTATATAAAACCATAAACTTCGGGACGAAGTTTTCTGAAGGGAGGAAGTATGTAACGACCCATTCCCCTGTTATACCCAAAACAATATTAGCGTGTGAACGATATAGGCATTTGATAGCTACACCTGCCTATACCGTCCACATCGCACTAGTACGCCCACCTAATATCAAGATTTCAAAGATTGGGGACTTAATATTAAGATTTCAGATCTATATAAATATTACGATCATCTAAGTATAGATTTTATGAAAAGAGGTAATAAAAGAAATGTTATAATAAAGTTAATCCTTAAGTTAAAATAAGTATGCAATATAAAAATATAAAAATAAATAAATTAATGTTAAAAGGACTTAAAATAAAGCCCCAAGTTCTATAAATAAAATAGTGATATAATCCCACCTTCATAATTATATAGTCGTACTCATCTTAATGTGGATCACCCACCATGAAAAGAAACATTTAATATGAATTTAGGGATGGATAAGGCCTCGAGAGGTTTGAGGCGGTGGCGGAGAATTGTTTAAAATATATTCCTATCTCAATTAAATGAAAGGTGCAGCACCATAACTACAGAAAATATCACAATTAATAAAAAAAAAGGACCTCGGAAGTTGGAGGCGGTGGATGGAACTTATTTAAGGGAGGTAATATGGAGGTTTGGGGGAGAGGAAGGAAATTCTGCTGAAATACTGTGAGATTGAACTGCTGGGAGTCTCGGTTCTTCTTGGATATCTGGGCACGGGGGCAGAGGAGACATCCTCTGGGTCTGGGATTATTCCCGGATTGGCTGGGAGGACTTGGTTGTTTCGATAAACTGTTTATCTATCTAACATCTGCATCACGGGAGGAGAGCCATCATCAAAACCATCAAACCATCAACTGTGTACCAGGTATTTCTTGTATGCATAGAACTGCTTCTCAATTAAATTTCACCGTTGATTACTGTAAATTTTCATTTAAATACATTACTGCTGAATCTCTACTTTGATTAATATTTGTCTGCAAGTAAATTTCTGCATATAACCTTACTTATGCTGGCTGAAATTATTTGACTGTGTTAGGAACCTTACTTATGCTGTCTGAAATTAATTAACTGTGTTAGGGACCTTACAAGGATCACAAGGCTCTGTAGTGGACGTTAACAAGATCTTCGTGAGGAATGCACAGAGGAGCCAATGGCAGATGATAGTGATGCAAAGAAGTTTGGGGAGATGGTCCTCAAGTCAGTACAGGATCTGTCGAGGTAGATTGAGGTGATGGGATAGAGATTTACTGCTGTGGAGGCTAGACAGCGTGAAACCCCAAGGGGTTTCCAGATTGGTGAGGGATCGGACACATCCCACCATTTGTAGGAGCACGATGCCACTCAACACATGGCATCACATGCACCCACACGCTCCACTATGCCCACTCTTCTCGGGTGCATAATCGCGGTGGAGCAATGTGAGGAGCCGAGCATGGCCACATGGGTGATTATTATTTTGCCGAGTATCGTGCATATGGGCAGAGTTCGTGGATGCCCTTCCATTCGCAGATTTTGTTCGCCTCCGTTGGGATAGAAGACCTCGCAAACTATCACATAGGGCACCGACGTTATCATGAGGGAGACCACTGCATAAAGGAGTGTTCCATTTGCCCACGTTTGATGGTTCGTCAAACAAGCTCGGGCAAAGGCTTGGGTGGAGAAGTCGGATATGAGGCCTTCCACCAACCAGATGGGCGTAGACGGAGGCCATGAAGGTGGCTGTGTTGAGTCCGGATGAGAGGCCTGTGGCTTGGTGGTTCCATGGGATGGTTACACTCCCCTTACATTCAACAGTTGAGTACATATCTCAAACAGTGACCACATATGTCGAGTTCACCCGGAGATTGATAGAGAGGTTTGATAGGCGAGATCCGGAGGAGAATTTCGTTGAGCTGACGAGGCTCAAGCAGACCGAGAGGCCAGATACTTATATCTCAGATTTCCTGAGACTTTCGGTGATGGTGCCAGATCTATTCGCGGCACGGATGATCTACATGTTCATTGAGGGGTTAGCAGAGCCACTTCGAGGTTTGGTCAGATCCACTAGACCAACCACACTCCATGACGCAGTTGGCAGGACTTAGGATTTACAAGATGCCTTACCCTCAGACAATCCACCCTAAGGGAAGGACGTGAGGATTCCACCTCCAAAGGGGAA